>VDFB02299002.1:0-56415 GCA_007258455.2 Sequoia sempervirens | reverse complement strand
ACCTAATATGCCTTGTAATTAGAAGGAATAGAAAAGAAGTGTGTATACTTCATTAATCTATTAACCATTACATATATGCAATCTCTTCTTTGGAATTTTGGAAGACCAATGAAAAAGTACATCGATATGCTCTCCCACTTCTGCTCTAGAATCAACAATGGTTGTAGCAAACCAACAAGAAAGGTATGTTCTGACTTGTTTGACTAACAAGTCATGCACTCTCTAACATAATGCAAGAAATCACTCTTGAGACACTTCCATGAGAATCTCTCCCGAAGATGTCCATAAGTTTTGAAGAACTCTGGATGTCTTGCTAAGGGCGTATCATGAAGAGCTCTCATAATCTTACTCTTCAATTTAGATTCGAGTACCAAGAATATCCCATCCTTGTAGTAAATCACATCATCAATCACCTTATACCTGTCATCTTGAACCTATCCATCTATAAGCTCATGTGCAAAGGAATTCTTAGAATACTTAGCCACCAAGTGAACCTTCATATCAGTTGAAATCTTAGAGATATAGCAAAGGGTAGGTCTTCTAGATAATGCATTTGCCATAATATTTTTTTCAATGTCAAAGTCATACACCTAAATTTTTCTTATCCATTTCTGTTGGAATTCATTCAAATCCTTTTTCTCTAAGAAATATTTCAAACTATTGTGATCTATCCTGACCACAAACTTTCCACCTACCATGTACTGTCTAAACTTTTCCAACGCATGCATGATGGCAAGCTGTAATGTCCACTTTTTTTTGAGATCTATATCTTGCAATGGTTAGCCTACTATCTGGTCCCCATAGGCTAATGGGATGTTCAGGTGACCCTTTCGAGGGTGTTCAATGCTTCCTCTACTAGCTTTCAAAGGTTTATTTTAGTTTTCTCCTACTTTGTGACTAAGTGATTTCATGGAAGACCTTCTAGAGGTCATTTTGGTTGATTTCTTCTACACTTACTATTTATAGTAAGTCACTTAGTCATATCACCTATACTTACCATTTATAGTAAGTCATCTAGATCAGTCATCATCATGCCTACATCCAGAAAGTATAATTAGATCATTATTTGAGTTGGTGTTGGGTCATTTATTGGGGACTAATGATTTATTATATTATTAAAGTTATTGACTTTAATAATATTAATATTTAATGATGGCTTTATTAAAAGGGTGATATAAGGGTTGAATGGAAATTAATAAATTATATTTAATGATGCTTTATTAATTTATTATTTTAAAAGCCAAATGCATCAAAAGAAAATATTTATTTTATTTAATTATTTGACCAAGTGGGGATTTGGAATGTAAAAGAAAAAGTGCATTTTCTTTTTCATTATTTGTGAACATTATTATTTTTCTTGAAACTTGTGCATTTGAAGAAACTAAGCAATGGTTTGTTGGTTTTAGAGAATCAAGCTTTTTGAGGATGAAAACCCTCTGAGAGAACAATATCTATAGGTGTGGAAGATCACCCAAGGGCATTCTGAGAGATTCCATACAAAGATTATTACTGAGCTTCATTTTTTCCTAGAGATCATCATTCAAGGGTTTTACAGAGTTTTCAAAGTTCAGTTTGATAATCAGTTTGAAGGGACATTCAAGGTTGAATCATAAGGGGTTTTAAAAGATTGTTGATGTTCTTAGTTGTTGATCCAACACTTTTAGATCTGCATTATTACATATCGTGTAATTTGGGTATGATACTAATGTAATTTCTTAAGCCATAAATAAATCTGAGTTTTAATTTCATGCAACTATTTGAATTGGTTTATTTTGCAAATCATTGTATTTTTTGTATTTCCAAGTAAAAACTTTAGATCTAAGGGGGATATTATATTGGTATTAGAGCACAACATTTCCTTCCAGATTGAGGGGTTCTCAAAAAGAAATTTTACAAATTGCTAGGGTTTGAAGGATTTCAAGTTATTCTTTAGTTTGAAGCTTATTTCATTTTTGAAGCATTCAGAGGAATTGATCCATCTAAGAAAAGACAATTTAGATATTTGGTAGCCGTCAAAAATTAAAGGTATCCCTACAGACAAAGGAAAATTACTAGATAAGAAAAATTGGATTATGACAGGGCATATTGGAAGGATCTGATATGATATGTGAGTCATTGCAAAAATTATGGTTATTGTTTGAAGAGTCTTCAATACATCTAGAAATACTTGAATAGTCACCTTAATTTGGAGATTGTCATTGCATGATTAGGTGCAACTCTCCTTGGAAAGGGATCACAATACCTATTGGGGTCCATCAAACTCTTATTACCACTGCTTATTCCCTATTCTTCATAGTTGAATGTCACCCCTCCATTTCACATTGAGCCAATGAGCATTTGAAGTGGCGATAGGTCTAGGCATTTGAAAATTCTAAAGCACTCAATTAATTGAGATTAATATCATCGCCCCACACTTATTTTGGTTGGCACTATTCCTAGGAAGGTGATCACATGGAGAGCTCTAGTTTGGAAGCCTACACTAAGTGATTAGAAAATTCATGTTTAGCGCAGAGTTAATAAGGAGAGTTGTGTGTATCGATGAGCCGCCAATTGATTTTATAGGAGAATAAGCATTATCAGGGAGCTCAAATAAGACAAGCCAAAAAATTTCCAAGTATAGGGAGCTTCCTGTGTGTGAGGCATCTATATTAATCAACCAAGTGATAATATTGTTAGTCGTGGTTGTCCAATTCAAGGTAGTCAAATCTCTACCTTTCACATTAAGCCAAGTCTCAAATAAAGACAAACTAAATATGATGTAGATTAATCAAAGGTTATATTGTGCTTCCAGTCATTAAGAGTTGGATGTTTTTTTGAAGAGCCAACATGGTAGAATAAAACAAAATATCCTATCCTATCCTCCTTGTTATCTTTGGCATCTAGTTTTTGTAAAGAAACAATTTCTCCATATGCTAATAGGCCCTTTTTTCCCACTAACTCAAAGTGCTACCAATTGAATGGCGTGATAATTTCTAGCAGTATATTGCAGCTTTTGCGTGGGAATATTGGTTGGTAGGAAAGAAAGGGCCTCACGATAGGGAAGCAAGAGCTCACAACAATAAGGAACAAATAATCTAACCATTGAAGATTTAAAGGACAAGACAAAACCAAGGCATCCTACATGGATCTCGATTTACAAATAAGGACAAAGCCAAGAAAAAGACAAGAGTCTTGCCTACGTGGGATAGTGGACAAGTAAAATGTTTCACCTCTATTATTCATTTAGCTGCCACTTTCTTATTTCAAGATATTTGTGGCCACCAATTTCCTTTCATCTAGGGATATTTACATATTAAATGCTATTTAAATTTATGAGTTGTTATTCAAGAGGAGTCAGGCATAATAAAACAACAAAGATCTGAGGAGGATATCGTGGAAATAATATTAAAATACCAGCAATGGAAGCAGTTTCACATAAGACAAATTAAGGTCAACAATAGCTTATATTTGGAGTTACAATTTTTGATATATGTATTTTGTAGTCTCCTAAAAAATTTATGTGTTGATGAGGTATGCAATACACAGTTTGTAGCTGCATTAAATACATTAAAGTCTACAATTATGAATAGGTTAGAATTGCAGAAATTTCGTTATTTATTTATGATATTCATACTGAAAAATTTGGAATACAAATATCAGAATCATTCAATATTTCTCCTTGTGCTGGCAATAAATAAAAACCATTCCGAACTTAAAACCAACTGGTACAAAGTCAGAACAATAAATTATGCAAACTATTTGACAAAATGATAATGTTTCAAATGTAGAAAATTGTTTAAAGAAACAAGTACACAGTAGAGGTACAAACAATGAAAATATGACTATAGTTGATAAGCCAATATGTGAGTTAATGTAAGAATTTTTTAATCTGATGAAGGACCCATATATTAAAAGGGAATGTATAAGGATGGTTGCAAAGCCAAAATGTTTGGATAAGGAAGAAGAAGCCTTGGTTTGTGAAGCAAGTAAAACAGAAAACCAAACACCTATTGCAGCCACATCCAAGGAGCAACTTGCAACTGGAAGTTCCTTTTTCAGTCATAGGGAAGATGTTGCAACAAACAATGAGGTTAGTTTCCAATGTGATACACTTCATGGGTCAACATTTATTGATGGGCATATTGTGAGAGATTGTGTTAGAGCCTACAAATCATTTGATGGTGATGATTTTGCATTCCCTTCTAGTGATGATGTTATAGGTAAAGGTTACACAAGTCTCCTAGTGGGTTATTTGGAGATGGTGATTGGTAAATATTGTGAAGAATTGGTTCCTTTTGATGATTTTATGTGTGATTCTAATGCTGTCCCATTTCTTCTACACAAAGAATGCATGCCATCATCCAATGAAATAGTTAAGTGGGATGATGATGATGATTTTATCTTTGGATCTAACACTGACCTAGTTCCAAATCAACAAGTATGCAAAGAAATTATCATAGGAAAATATTTTTGGGAGATTCAAATTCTTCAAGATCAATCAACTATTTCATCAAATGAATCCAATATTGATCATAATTGTGACTTGGAGAACCAACTGAAGGTTAGTGGAAACAAGATTGTAGAAGCATTAACACATTTCGATAGCTTTCACAAGTTGATTGAAAATCACCTTTGGAAGGTTCAATGTGAGGGAGGGAAAAAGGGTTTTGAAAAGGAATCCTCTCATGCCAATTTACAGGGAATCAAAACAGCCATGGAGACAATGAAATTAGATTATTTAAATATGCTTTCAAATTGAGATCTTCTCCTCGAACTAGATGTAATTTATTTAGATGCATGGAGAAGGAAATAAGAGGAAGTTGAAAATATTACTTCCAAGATTGTGAATACTAAGGATTCTTGGAGGCTGCTCAAGTAGCCCTACAAGAAACAAAAAATCAGATTACGGAGCTTTGTTTAGAACTGAGTTTGGCACATTCTACATAAGGATCAATATTCAGGAAGAAAAGAGATTGGACAGGTGATGGAGGAGCAAGACTGCTTTCAAGAGGAGTTTGATCTTGTCCATTACCCCAAAAATTTAGGAAGAGATAATTCAGATCAACAAGAAGATAGTTTAAACTTTGTTAATAATCCACTGTTTGGGGTTGAGGTTGATTTGTCTTATGATAATACACTCTTTGAGCTGGATGATGGTGCTCTTTTTGACCCTTGTTTGGAGTTGGGTGACAATCATAGGACTTGGGATCCTAGTAGTGGATCAAGATGCCAATAGGGATTACTGATGCAATCCACAATGTGCATAATGTGTCATGTGCATACAACTTTAATTTCAGCCCATTCACATTTGATTTGACTATGATATAGATGACACACAAGTGTGAGTTGGATGGTTGGTATGAGGTGTTTCCTTCAATAGATGAAGGGAAAAAATCTTACAGGTATTCTAAGCTACGTCTACATGATAATCATGTTGTTGGGATACATGATATAGGAGCATATTTTGAGTAGTTTGACATTCCTAGAGTAGTTAGAATGGTGCAGTAGGATCCATCTGGAGTCAGGAAGGATAAATCCCAAGTTTTTCCATGGGATCCAGGTGGTGTACACCCATGGAGGTTTATGCTACTTCACCATCTTCATCTTGGTGAAGATTATATCAAAGTCACGCAATGTAAGTCAACAAATGATAAGTATGACAAGTTTCTAGTTGGGTTGCAGGCTTTAGGATCTACTTTTCTTGGCAGTTTGTTTCATCTTCAGATGGTGTTTGACAAGGCTACTGAGTTTAGCTCCATCTTTCTCTAGTGGTTGCAATGGAGTTTTGGTAGAGAATTGTATAGATTAGTTTGGGATCTTGACATTCAGGACAAGCCTAATTTTTTAGGTGAGGATTGTTTGGGGACAAGAAATCTTGGGGTGGGCGAACTGTAATGTCCCCCTTTTTTTGATATCTATATCTTGTAGTGGTTAGCCTACTATATGATCCCCATAGGATAATGGGATGTTCAGGGGACCCTTTTGAGGGTGTTCAGTGGTTCCTCAACTAGCTTTTTGAACTTTATTTCAGTTTTCTCATGCTTAGTGACTCAGTGATTTGGTGGTAGACCTTCTAGAGGTTGTTCTGGTTGATTTATTCCACACTTATTATTTATAATAAGTCACTTGGTCATATCACCTATACTTACTATTTAAAGTAAGTCATTTTTGGATCAGTCGTCATCATGCCTACATCCAAAAAGTATAATTGGATCATTATTTGAGCTAGTGTTGGGAGATTTATTGGAGATTAATGGTTTATTATATATCATCAAAGTTAATTGACTTTAATAATATTAATATTTAATGATGGCTTTATTAAAAGGGTGATAAAAGGGTTGAATTGAAATTAACAAAGTATATTTAATGATGCTTTATTAATTTATTATTTTAAAATCCAAATGCATCAAAAGAAAATATTTATTTTATTTAATAATTTGGCCAAGTGGGAATTTGGAGTATAAAAGAAAAATGACATTTTATTTTTCATTATCTTTGAACATTATTATTTTTCTTGAAACTTGTGCATTTGAAGAAATTAAGCAAGGGTTTGCTGGTTTTGGAGAATCAATCTTTTTGAGGACAAAAACACTCAGAGTGAATAATTGATGCAAAGGAAGGACATTCTTCATGAAAACACACCCAAAAATGCAAGGTGATCTTGCATGTACTCCACTACTGCTCGTAAGTGCACCATCATAGACCCTAGCAAGGAACTCGCTTAGAGACTTTGATTCAACACAACTTGAGACAATACACATGCACAAAAATATTTTATATGGACCTAAAGGAATCATGAAAAAATTAAATGTGATGAAACACAATGCAACCATTCATGACACTTGCAACATTTGTAGTGCTCAACCTAGACTGCATATTTTGTTCTCTTGGGACAGTCATAAACAACTTCATACAATCCTTCAAAGAACCTTCAAGACCTTGGATATAAGACTGCATGAACTCTCAAAAACTTGTCAAACCTTCAACAAATCCAAACTCATGAGATAATGCAAGAATTTTAACTCAACAAACATGATCTAGGATTTTAGACTATTTTTTCAAACAAATGAGAGCAAACTATCAACTATTTCACCTTGCAGGCCATCAAATCTTGACCTATGGCTTGGTAATATGGAAGAATACATGAAAACATAAATTTCTACAATTTTATATAAATTTCCACTGTGCCAATAAGGAGAAATGAATTTTTTCTCAAAACTGGAAACCCTAGCTAGGGTTTGGACTGTTTTCACCAAAAATGCCATATCTTTTACAAAATGCAATGAAATCTGATAAAACAAAAAGGATTTGGAGGATAATACATTTATTCAACTTCATAATTTACTAGAAAGGTTGTATTTCATTGTACCATTCCATACAACATTTTTTCTCAGACTACTACTTTTCAAAAAAATGAACTTTACAAACCTGCCCTCAATGAAATTGTCATAACTTGCACAAAACTTGATGAAATTCGATAAAATAAAAATAATTAGAAAGATAGAATCCTTATCCACCTTCTCCAATTGGTTTTAGGACTGTACCAAATTTTACAAATCCATACAATGCAAATTACAGTCAATTTTCATAGAAAAATGGAAGAATAGACATGCAAAATGAAGCATCTTTCATTCAAACTTCTCTCCAACCCTCAAATTCGAGTTAGGAGTACATATCTATGCATTTAAAATCATTTACAATGGTTTGTAACCATTTATTTCTTGCATGTAACCACTTTCTTGATTTTTTCCACCTTGCTAAAGTTGCATGGCACTTTTTAGCAATTTTTTGACAATTTTTAGCAACATTAACAACTTTTAAACCAACGACCCAAAACACTCCAAAAATGGATTAGTATGATTGAAAATGGTCATAAATGAACTTATTAAACACTAAAACACACCATCAACCTAAAAACCCAAAAATGACAAAATTAAGCTTATGAGGCTCCTGATGCCCTTGCACCAACAATGTCTACAGGTGTGGAAGATCACCCAAGGGCATTCTGAGAGAGTCTCATACAGAGATTATTACAGAGTTTCATTGATTTTCCTGGAGATCATCATTCAAGGGTTTTACAAATTTTTCAAAGTTCACTTTGAAGGGACGTTCGTGGTCAAATCATAAGGGTTTTTTTGCAGATTGTTGATGTTCTTAGTTGATAATCCAACACTTTCAAATTTGCATTATTGCATAGCATGTAATCTGGGTACAATTCTAATGTAATTTATTAATCCATAATTAGATGTAAGTTTTAATTTCATGCAATTGTTTGAATTGGTTTATTTTGCAAATCACTATATTTTATGTATTTATGAGTAAAAACTTCATATCTGAGGGGATATTATACAAGCCTTTCCTTGTCAAAGGTGGAATACAATCATTTTGTTTCTCTCAACTGCCTACTTCTGTAGGCTATGGGATGTTTGTTTTGCATGAGCACTACACCAATCCCTTCACCTAATGTATCACATTCCAACACAAACGGTTGAGAGAAATCTGGTAATGCTAGCACTAGACAAGAACTCACACCTGCTTGAGTCTATCAAAAGTACTTTGAGCCTCATCTAACCATCTGAAATCACCCTTCCTAGTCAGATCTATTTGGGGTGCTGCCAACTACAAGAACCCCTTGACAAACCTTTTGTAGTAGTTGCATAATTGGAGAAATCCCCTCAAATCTGAAATGTTTCTCAGCGTTGCCCACTCAAGTATGGCTTGTATCTTCTCCCGGTGTACCTTAACCCTACCAACACCAATCACATGTCCTAAATATAAAATTTCAATCATGTTGAACTCACATTTTGAAGCCTTCACAAACAAGGAATGTGATTCCATAATGCCTAACACCTCGTCAATGTGCCTAAGGTGATCCTCCCACATCTTATTGTATATCAAAATGTCATAAAAAAACCAATACAAATTTCCACAATTTCTTATTAAATATATGATTCATACATGATTGAAAAGTTACAAGTGCATTAGTAAGATCAAAAGGCATAACAAGAAACTCATAGTGTTCATAGTGGCATCTAAATGTTTTCTTATGCACATCTCTCTGCACAAACTCTAATCTAGTGGTACCTTGAATGAAGATCAATCTTTGAGAAATAAACTACCCATGAAGCTCATCCAATAGTTCATCTATCCTAGGTATTGGGTACTATTTTTGATGGTCTCTTTGTTTAAAGCACAATAATCAATGCACATTCTCATCATGCCATCCTTTTTCTTCACTAAGACCACCGAAGATGCAAAGGGACTAGAGCTTGGTCTAATATGTCCCATATCTAATAATTCCCATACCATTTTTTCAATCTCTTCCTTCAATCTCCTAGGATGATGATACAAAGTGGTGATTACAGGTTTGGCACCCTCCTCCAACTCAATTACAGGCTCAAACCCACAATTTGGAGGTCCAAATGGAGGGATATCACCAAATACAACACTATATTTATCCAGGATGGGTCAGATATCCACATGCTAATGCATATTGTCACTGGAAGAAGATGTTGAAGATATTAAACATTGGGCTGCCTAGGAAACCTCACCATTCCTGAATAAAGCCTCCATCCTCTTTGTTGTCACTATCTTTGGCACACCATTTTCCAAAGCCCTCAACACCATTGGTTTTCCATTTGCTATATATTCCAATTCCATTTTCTAGAAGTCCTAATTATACCTATCCAATGAATGTAGCCATTGCACCCCCAAAACAACATTTGTATATTTGATCCCAACCACATAGAAATCATTTGTCACTATGTAATCCCCCAACTAGATACTCAATTGGGACACCTTCTTAGAATAGGTCATCTTGAATCCATTTTCCACCATGACACTAAAACCTAGGAAGTCCTCCACCTATACTACCCTCTTAACCACCAACCCCTTGTCAATAAAATTATGAGTCGCTCCACTGTTAACTAAGTAAGGGACCCCTTGTCCTTTCAAGACACCTATAACTCCAAATGAATGATGCTTAAAAACCTTGATAGTGTAGCTATAGTGCCATGTTTCATATCCCTTGAAGCTCCCTCAACATACTCCAACTGTTGAACATCCTGTCACTCTTCGAGCTAGTATCAATCACCTCCTCATCAATGTCTGAAGTGGCCTCTATATAATGAGTTTTTCCTTTCCCAAGGAACTTGTGTCCTAGCTCCCATGGATACTTGCAGGTGAAACATAGCTTCTTCCTGTGAAGCTCATTCCTTGACTCAAAGTCCGATTTGGGTGGAGTGGACTTAAGTTGGTTAAATGTTTTCTTAAATGGGTTGCTGCTCTTGAAACTTTTCTTTTGTGGTTGAAATGTATAAGATGATGTGTCAAGATCTAGTGCCAACTAGATAGCATCATGAAGAGTCTTAAGCCTTAGCACCTTGACTAAACCTCTTTTCATATCATTCAATCCTTCAATAAACAACATTACCACTCTTTTTTTAGTCATATGAGGAACCATAACAATAATCTTTTGAAACTCATTAATGTATGAATCCACATGCCCACTATGTTTCAATGTGCTAGCTTTCTATAATACACCTTCACATCCTTTTGGTCAAACTAAGCAATCAATTTGTTGATAAAAATCTCATAAGAGTGAATCAATCCATGGTTTTGTGTGACCAAACCATGGTGCCACCAATCATATGTAATTCATTCAAGGTGCATGGTTGCAAATTTAATTGCTTCAAGAAGGTGTCTAACTTGTGAATCCAATCTCTAGTGTTGATCCTTTGTAATATTCCTTCCCAATTCTGACCTTAAAATTCTAATTAAAGCCTCAAGGAATATTGCCAAACACTTGGTATGTGAAGCTGTAACTTGATGATATGAATTTCAGTTTGCTATGTATGCTCTTAAAATCAAGTAGAAATGATGCAATTACTTTGAAATGAATGTCAAAAGATCTAACAATAAGCTGAGAATGAAATGCACTTGTTTTTACTCTTTTCATATGCAAATACATGAGTTCCTAAGGAAAAATGCATACCTACAACCAAGAATCATTTTCACAAACACTTGGCATGCAAACTATTATGCAAATCATAGACATGAACATTACATCAGAAATTGATATGCAACTTCTCACTACACAGATGACATTCCAATCTGATTACAATGCAACTATGAAACGCCAAGACTCTTGGATTACAATGAAGTGCAACTCTAAATCTGCATACTAATGGAAACCACTACAACTAATTCATATGCTCATAAATATATATGCTAAATACATGAGAACCTGGTCCAGTTGAAGCGCCTATGGCTATAGATGATGATGTAGCAATCCAATGACAGTCCAATATGCACTCCTTCAAGCCAAGTTGGTACTCTCTAATGGCCACCCCTGTTCAAGAACAAATATGCTAATATAAAATATATGCAACACCTATACCTCCTAATATGCATCAAACTTCATCGTCCCATCCTCAAGAAGGCAGTGCCCAAAGTCATTAATGAAATTGATGAGTAACTTGCTCTCAATCTACAAAATTATGAAGTCTACTATGGAAATTGATTGCTGCCAATATGCTCCTAAACCCATGATTTTCTCCACAGTAAATATGAATATTCTATGCTACCAAATGTCTTCAAAGTGTGCCTCAAATAATCAGCTTATTCTTTCACAATTTGGAAACCTTCATTCCCAATCGATTAACTCAAATATGCTACTGTAGAACATTCTCCAAAAATGCTTCAATAAGCTGAAATGAAATCTCTTCTTCCAAATTTGGCCAAAGGCCACAAAATTTCCAATTAAGCATAAGTTGAACTTCTAAATGAAACCCACAATTGGCAACAATCTCCGCTGATAGTTTCACATCCTTAAAGTTGCTCAACCAATGACAGTTTCATTCCCAAAGGTCCAATAATGGAAAAAACCCTAGTTGTCTCCACCAAACAAGTCACTCTACGATCAACGTTTAGTTGAATGTCGGGATCCCAAATAACTCTATAAAGTTCCCAACTACTTGTCCACTACACCCCCTAGAAAGATACTAAACCATGCTCAACACTACTATGAACAACTACCACAATGAAGAGAAATCTATCAAACAAAATGATCCTTGGATCCCATGACCAGAATAGAAGATTTCCATGTGTATTATTCTCTGACTTTCGCTGTGCAACTCTGATCTCAACTTCACCATGCCATAGATAGTGAATTAACCCAATGGGACCCATCCCATACATAGTGCCAAACTTGTTACCTCCTGGATCCCAAAAATATCGAACCTCACATCCATCTGTCATGCCAAGATAAGAACATCTGGAAGCTTTTGTTACACCATCTCTCTCTATCCTCTACCAAAATTTGATGGATGTGCTGACTAATCAAGCCATCATGCCCACTAACACCATAATCACCCTATAACCATGTATTCGTATGAAATATCTGTGACATAGAAGAAGCAACCCCTGTCAGATACATATCAGCATTATGGATAGCTGACTATAGTGCCTACAAGTAATCCCCTACAGAAAACAAAGTTGGGAACTTGCAACTTCTAGTCCAATGTTTTGAAGATGGAAACTCTCCATCCCACAGTGGATGGTATAAGCCCTGAGCCAATCCACACCACCATATCAACCAATCCTATGTATGTGTACTAAAAGAGAAGTGATGAGCACTCCTCACCATGCACACCTTAGTAAAATCCTCTGCGAGCCCTGTTTGAAACCTCGATGCACTGGAAAGATCCCAAACACTGTGATTATCGATCAATCCTAAACTAGTATCAAGAGTGTGATCGACATCCACATCAAAGAGTGGATTATCAAAGACTAATCCATCATTTGGCTCAAACAATGGATTATTCACCAACTGTACAATCACCCCATGTTGATCTGAATCACCATAGCTCACTAATTGACAAGCAACATCGTGTGTGCTATCAACTTCGCACACAATATCATCCAAGGTACTGCTGCTATGTACCTCATAGGATGGCTCAATTGGTAAAGTATAAGGTGTTTTTTTTACAATTTCCTCACACACTTTTTCTTTCAATGTAACTGTGTGTCCATCCAAAACATTATCCTAAGATTCATTTCCATCAAATGTATTTTCTGTTTTGTTTTCTAAGGTCTAATTTAGAAAATCAGACTCATCATGACATGAATCCACATCATGCAATGCACCATTAGTACCCAATTCTTGAGTCCCTTCATGTGACAACTCAATAGGATCATTTTGCACATGTGAAATCACTATTGTCCTAATGTCTCCTTGAGTCAAATCAACATTTCTATCAAATTCATCATTCTCATGAAGAGTTGTATCAACCAAATGTGAAGATCATCTATCCAATTCATGTGAAAAAAATTCATGGGCTATAGTGTGATATTCCTTCCTTTCTTGCCCAGTTTTGTGGCAAAGACTTGGGTGCAAATCCATGTAACTCTTGAAGGAACAATTCTTCTTAACACGTTGAGGAAGAGTGATCGTCATGGAACTTGAAGACACCACATCATTCTCATGAAGAGTTATATCAACCACATGTGAAGATCCTCTATCCAATTCATGGGCTATAGTGTGATATTCCTTCCTTGCTTGCTCAGTTTTGTGGAAAATACTTGGGTGCAAATCCATGTAACTCTTGGAGGAACAATTCTTCTTAACACGTTGAGGAAGAGTACTATATTCCTCAAACATGCCAATCACTACCTCTTCTTTGTTTTGTGGTGTTGGACCTTTGCTGGTAGAAAGTGAAATTGATCATTTAGGTTGTCCAAACTTTGAAAGCGTCTGCTCTAAACACAACAACTCTCAACTGAGCTTGTATTGTGATTGTTCAAGTTCTTTCAATGCATGTTTATCACTAAAGAATATTGCCATGAAGCCCATTTTCATTATTCAAATCAAAATTGACTTGTGTACAAATTATTTTCCCACCAATTGAATGCAATCATCACCCAACAGGTTGGAAGGAAACTGCTTTGATACCACTGTAATATTCCTTGCCAATTTTGACCTCAAAATGCTGATTAAAGGCTCAAGGAATATTGTCAAACACATGGTATGCGAAGTTGTACCTTGCTGATATGAATTTCAGTTTGTTGTGTATGCTCTTAAAATCAAGTAGAAATGATGCAATACTTTGAAATCAATGTCAAAAGATCTAACAATAAGTTGAGAATGAAATGCACTTGTTTCTTACTCTTTTCATATGCAAATACATGAGTTCCTAAGGAAAAATGCATACCTATAGCCAAGAATCATTTTCACAAACACTTGGAATGCAAAATATTATGCAAATCATAGACATGAATATTACATCAGAAATTGATATGCAACTTCTCACTACATAGATGACATTCCAATTTGATTACAATGCAACTATGAAAGGCTAAGACTCTTGGCTTACAATGAAGTACAACTCTAAAATTTGCGTACTAATGGCAACCACTACAACTAATTCATATGCTTAGAAATATATATATGCTAAATACATGAGAACTTGGTTCAGTTGAGCACCTATGGCTATAGATGATGTAGCAATCCAATGACATTCCAATATGCACTCCTTCAAGACAAATCGATACTATCTAATGGCCGCCCCTGTTCAGGAACAAATATGTTGTTATAAAATATATGCAACACCTACACCTCCTAATATGCATCAAACTTCATCGTCCCATCCTCAAGAAGGCAGTGCCCAAATTCATTAATGAAATCGATGAGTAACTTGCTCTCAATCTGCAAAATTATGAAGCCTACTATGGAAATCAATGGCTTACAATATGCTCCTAAACCCATGATTTTCTCCACAATAAATATGAATATTATATGCTACCAAATGTCTTTAAAGTGTGCCTCAAATAATTTGCTTATTCTTTCACAATTTGGTAACCTTCATTTGCAATCAATTAACTCAGATATGTTGTTGTAGAACATCCTCCAAAAATGCTTCAATAAGATGAAATGAAATCTCTTCTTCCAAATTTGGCCAAAGGCCACAAAATTCACAATTAAGCATAAGTTGAACTTCTGAAATGAAGCCCACAACTGGCAACAATCTCAGCTGATAGTTTCACAACCTCAAAGTTGCTCAACCAATGAGAGTTTCATTCCCAAAGGTCCAATAATGGTAGAAACCCTAGTTGGCTCCTTCACCAAACAAGTTCTTCAAAACAAATATCAATTCTTGGATGATTAGAAGCTTGGCTTGATCTTCTTTTATACTTTTTTCAATCCATCTTCAAGAAGCTTATAGAAAATAATATTAAAATAATATTATTTTATTTTAGTGACTTTATTCAATATAATATTTTATTTAAGTCACTTTATTAAATTAATTAAATATAAGGTCACTTTATAATATTTATTTAATTAATAACCTTACAAATAATTAATTTAATTATTATCTCCCTTATTTCTCCAATTCAACTGAATCCAAGAAATGGAAACCATCAACTGACTAGATATCTGCCACAAAAGACCTCCTAACCAAGCTCATTAGCCTACGAAGGTCGACTGATATGCTAATCCTGCAGAGAACTGGTGCTCATGAAAATGGGGACATTACATCCTTCCACTACCATCAAATGTAGGTAGGGTGAGTTTGCTTGTGGCTTGCTTCAATTCCCTATTTTATTGCCTTGGTCTTCATTCTTTTCTTAGTTCTTCTACTATCTCTTCATTGTCACATAGACTAAGGGAAGAGTAAAACTTCCTTCACATGTTGGGAAAGTGTATTCCACTCATCATGCATAGTTATGAAAATATATGCAGATGTGACATCATAATCCACATCAACACCCTCCTTTTTTGCTTCATTTCTAGGCAACAAGGTAGGATGCAATGGTCTATTTGTAATGTGTGTAGGAGTCCTCTCCACACGTGGTGTACCAACTACACTGCCATCATCTCCTTGTTCATGATTGTTCCTCCTAGGCCTACATTCATTTTTTGAATGTTTTTAAATTGTTGTAAAACATTAGTTACCTATTGTTGTCCTACTTGTTGTACCCAAAATTAATTTTTTTGCTCCATTAAGGAATTTTTGTAAAAGTGGTAAAAGTCTTATAACAAACTATCAAAAAGGTCAAAAAATGGATTTTGCATGTCATGCATGTTGGTGAAAAACTCAAAATTTTCAAAATTTGAGGATCTGGGTCTACTTAGAGCGACCTTATCTACAAAACCTAGATCTCAATTTTTTGGCCCTAAATTTTAAGAAATTTTCTAAAAATAGACCTTTTTTGGGTTTTTCTAGGTTTCTTCTCAAATGGATGCTAGCAAGTTTTTTAAAAAATAGAAAATTTCTAAAAATATAATGTTTGACTCCAGGGGTTCAAACTAATTTTTATTGGCTTAAAATACTTCCTCATTAGACTAGTCCATTCAAAATAGTCAAAAGATCATTTTTTCTCTATTGGGTCTATTCTGATTTTTCAAAAGCCAAATCAAGAGCTCCAAGGTCATTAATGGAGGTTGCTCAATTGCCAAGTGTTAGATTCAAGGTATCAAGCATCACACAAATTCTCAAAGAATGAAGAACGAAGGAGGGAAGCCGAAGGAATCTTGAAGGTTGAAAATTTTCACTAAGCTTGGAGATGCTAGGTGCCCCTGCCCAATCTAGGAACCTAGCCATTCATGCCTTAGCCTTTTTTTGGTCCTAGAAAATACAAAATTGTGAGGATGAAGAACGTAAAGGAAAAGTTTAAAAATTGGAAATAAAAACTAACACTGCCATGCATAGGTGCCCTTGCTAGCCAGGGGCACCCATCTTTTTAAGTCCTCAAATGCTATTATTAGGGTTTCATCATTCCAAGACAACTTGCTCAGAATTCTATGGCTTTGCATTGAATATAACAGCAAGTCCATCAGATCAATTAGTCAACCAGAATATCGGATCGAATAGAGAAGTCTTGATAGAGGAGCAAACCAGAAGTTGTGAAAAACACCAAAAATATTCTAAGACTGGAATTTTTGGCACCCCAGGTAGTTAGGGGCACCTAGGGTTTTGGAGGATCCAAAAATGTTGTTAGGGCTTGCAAATATTCTCATTATCTTCAAAATTCCCTAGGCTATCTGGTGAATGTCTCGACCAGATCATCAAATTCATCAATCACCCACAGTTGTAGATCAAATAGAGGACAAAGCTTGGAAGGTCAAAGTTGAGAAAATGAAAAATACGTAAAAATGACTGTTTGGTAATCATGAGTGCCCCAAGTAGCCAAGGGCGCCTAAGATTTTGAGTATCTAAAAGTGGAAATTAGGGTTTGTCACCTCCAACAAGTTTTCTTCAAATTTGAATTAGCTCTTCAACGAAGCCATTAGTGAGTTCATCAGATTCGTCCAACACTAGATATTGCAAACCGAACAGAGGGAAAAACACGTGCAAAATGAGAAAATTCAAAAGAAAGATGAAAAATCTAATAAAATATTCTAACTCTAGAGGAGTTGGGCACCCCAGCTAGCTAGGGGTGCCCAAGCTTTTGACCTCCCAAAACTACTTTTTCGAGCCAGTCACCTCCAGAAGATCTTTCACATAATACTTCAGGATATCCAACACATCTAACAACCAATTCATTGGGCTAGTCAAATTACCAGAATTGTTAATTCATCTAAAGATTAGAAACATTGAGAAATTGAAGAACATGGAAAATGGCTATCTCTAGATAGTAAAGGCACCCCTAGGGTGCCTAGCATTTTGACCCCTCAAATGATGTTTTTAGCAGAAGTTGTCTCTAGAACAATTTACTCAAATTCAATTAGGCTCCACAACAAGATCATCAACCAGTTCATAGGATTCACTGAGTGCCCAGAATTGAGGATCAAAATGAGGTCAAAATCAAGCAAAGTTTAGAAATTGTAAGAAAAATGACTAAGTTTGCCAAGAAGGGCATCCAAAGTTCAATGCCTTAGTAAATTTTTCAAATTTCATTCTTCAACATTCAAAGTAGTGTCCACATTCAACGAATTTGGCTCAAGATTGGCTTCAAAGATTTAAAGTTGGAGAATAAAAGTGTTTTTTATCCTCAAAACCTATTTAAGATGGACTTTGCATTCATTATTCACATATTTTTGTAGGTGGCATCCAAAGCAAGAGAGGAGGAAACAAAGAATTTTATTCATATTAAGATTTGAAAGCTAAAACGTGTTGCTTTTTTAGAGTTCTTCATATTTTCCAGATTAGGTTGCTCAGAGGCTCGCTTTTTCATGCTTCAAATTTTCAGGGCATCATTTTTCAGAAGAAGGGGGTGATCTTTTTCAATTTCCATCAATTTGGGTTAGCTTGGTTTTTGATTCTCTACAACTTCAAAAAAAATTAAAATTTTCAAGAACCTGTTTTTTCCATGCTTTTATGGGAAACCCTCAATTTTTGCAAAATCTAATCAACTAGGTCTCTCTATAACGTGATTCTACACAAAACCCAAGTCTCAGCTTTTTCAGAAAAAATCTAAAATTTCAGGGTTTTTGCTTTTCTAGTCAGCCACAACATTTTCAAAATTAGATAATCCAAGTCTCTTAACAACAAGATTGATCACAAAACCCATATCTCAAATTATTTTTGAAAAAATCTTCCTTTTGAAGAAGAAAAATTAGCAAGCTATTTTTAGCTTGTGTGCAAAACTTGTCCAAACATAGTCAAGTTTACAGTCAAATTTCAAGTTTTTTAGCATGTAGTATTCTCCCATGGAATTCAAAACCAAGCAACAGATGGGAGGATTGTTTGTAGCCTTAGGCCGAACAATGTGGATAAGTGCTTTTCAATATAAAAGTTGCAAAAGAAATGGAGGAATGTTAGAAGATGGTCAAAATAGGGTAAAAAGATATGTTGAAGCAAGATGATATATTTATAAAACGTCATCACTCCAGTTGTAGAGTCGCCGAAATCAACAAGATTTGAAAAAGCAGCTGAAGAAGTGAAAGATTTTCTAAGTTCGATTATAAGGCGAAGAAATCTTGTAAAAGTGTAATATTGTCTTAGATAATATTGATGCTCCTAACAATGAGGTAGTTACCAGATTTTTGGTGGATACACTTTCCTAAAATACCAATGGATGAGTTATCTTATCAAGACAACAAAGATATCCAAAGATAGATTTAAATCAACAGTTAAATCAATGCTTTTTCTGAGTTTTCTTGCTATTCTTATCTCATGCTTATCTATTCTTTGTGAGAGAAAAAAGAATCAAGTTGTAATAGTTGGAACTTTCCCTATTTTTTTTGCTTTCAATAGGTTGTTAGATAGTTATCTTGTTTTAGTTTTAGAAATAAAGCTTGCATGTTGTCAAGTCTTGTTGTAAAAGCAAGGAGATTTTAGGGTTCCCTACTCCTTTGCTTGTGTATAAATAAGGGAAGCCTTGCCCATTTTTCTTTAATGGTTATTGTGATAGAAAATTGTTGAGCCTATTTTGCCTGCAAGGTGTTATTCAATTTCAGTTCAATTAGTGTAAGAGCAAGCTTGTATGCCTACTTTTGCTACAAGATATTGTTCAGTTTATGTGTTACTTATGTCAATGTACTCTGGTTGATCGCTAAACTATAAGCCTATTATTGCTACAATCATGTTGTCCCAAAAGTGTAACCTTTGATATTTGAAATTTGAGAAAATGAAATCTTATAACTGCTTTGTTGCTTCGATCTACTATCTCAGGTTTCCATTTTATGTGTTTCACTTATATAATCTTTATTTCAGCTTGCATCTAAAAGTAAAATGAGTCTTAATGTGTAAGTTGAGAGAGATTTTATGTGAGTTTTGTGTCAAAAAATTAATTCCTTGTTTACTTTTAACTATCAAGCTTTGAGTTTACTTGAGTTGTTAAAAGTGCCATTAGAGTAGGTTTAGTCATAGTTGATATTTAAAAAGAGAAAATCTCAACTATGACGCTAGAGTTTTATAACCTTGTGCTCTTAGCTAAACAAAAGGATTGGAAAATTAGTTTTAGTTTACTTTCTTTAAGCAACATTAGCAAAGAGGGAGCTTCCCCTCCTAATTTGAAGAGCAGTTAATTTGTGCATAGTTGTTCATTTCTAATTCGCATACTAGAGGTGCGGATTGAAATGCCAATAGTTTTTTGCTACTCACCATGAGGAACAAGGCATAAAACTTCAAGAAATATTACACTTTATGTCACGGGAATGGATTTTTGGCATCCTATTGCTCCAGTTCAATAGCTAAATTTTACACTGGGTATTATTCAACCAACGTGCTAATTGAAGGAGAGAAAATGAACATCATTAGCATCCCGAGGAGTTTCATTTTTGAGAAGAAGGAAACCCCTGCTCAGAGGAGAAACTCCACTACCATTTTGGACGAAGAAGGAAAGCTGACCTTGTAGCCGGAAGACCGATATTACCACCTCCTGTGTGGAATTAGAAAATCCTAACTTATAAATTTTATACAAGAATGAGGAAAGGTGAAGTTGGAGATCCATCCAACGCAATTCTTGAAGCTAAGGAAGAAGAAATTGAAGTCAAGAAAAAAACTATGATCCAACTAGAAGAAATGGGTGATAAAAACAATAATAATGATCCTAATAACCATAATCGGAGATGTCCATCCCCATTACCTTGGGGTGACAACATTGGACCTTTGGCTTTGTGAGAACATCATGAATTACCTACAGGGTCAAGGAAGCACTTTCCACGATTTTATGGAGATGGAACTCAACATCTTGATGATCATATTTCTGCCTTCTCAATGGCTTGCGTCGTGTTCCATGTGGCACATGAAGACATCGTGGTGCATCTCTTTGTGGAGACTCTTGTTGAGAATGTTGCAGACTAGTTCAATCATCTGGAGCTAGGCATTATTACAAGCTGTGCAATTATGAGCAATAAATTTTTGGCGAGATTCAAGACTGCTAAAGATAGTCATTTTGTTGTTTTCCCAACTTGTCAATTCAAAGATGGAACACAACAAGCCTATGAGGGAGTTTGTAGAAAGATTTAATTGTCTTGTTATTGTTGTCAAATAGATTGCACCCAAATGCTTGAATGGCTAAATTCAACAATCTGTTGAAACATGGGAACTATCTTCAGACTGTGGGTATTCTTATGGAAAAGATAGAACTCTAGATTCTAGGCTGGTTCCTATATGATTCTCTGATTAATTATGTGTACTTTTTGGAAAAGGGAAAGAGATTTGAAATTAAAAGCTTAAATTGAAAAATGAACTAGGTGATGCACCTAATTGGGAATCTAAACTGCAAATTAACTCACAAATGATTACTCAGTACTTTAATTTGCACAACTTGACTTGATAGCCTAATCACTTGAATGTTTTAAACAAAGGCTTTGATTCAATACAATTTTGAGGGAAAACATGGTTTTCATGACTAAACTGATCAATCAATTACATGCACAGTGTATAACCAGTGAGCTTAAATTAAATTGCATACAAATATCTATGAAGGAGACAAAAAAATAAGAGGTCTCAAAACTAGAAACACAATAATCCTTTGATTGAATCCCTCACAACAACGATGCCTGAAATCTTGAAGGAAAAATTTGAAAATACTAGAAATAAAAAGGAATCTTTTGCAAATCACAAACTAATTAACCTGTAAAAAATTGCTACGTAATTTATTAAATTTTGAAAGTTGAGTTACATGAAGTCTCTTTGCTAAAGGCAAAGGAAAAAAATAAGAACTAGTGAAAAATGACTAAGTCATATCACTTTATACAAAAAGCCTCTCCAAGACATGAAGGTGAAACTGAAAGTCAATTTCAGTGTGAAAATGATAACTCCAAGGAAAATCCCGAGCAGAAATAAATATCTCCAAAAGAAGAGCTCAAACTCATGCAAAAATGAGTGAACTCAAGCCCAAACTCACAGTCACAATATGTACAACTGAATTGAACTTGAACTAGCTTCAAAATGCATGAAGGTGAAATTGAAAGTGATTTGAGTGTGAAAACATCTCTTTGACATACCTCTCACGAGCAAAAGAAAAAAGCTTTGAAAAATGGGCCTGCAACTAAAGTGAACTAAACTTGACATGCTGCAAACTCATCCTCTTGATATGCATGATCAAAATATCTTCAAAACTAATATAAAACTAAAAAAAAGTGCCAATAATCTCCATTTGTCATGCATTATTCATTACTTTTATTTTGGTTCACTTGCCTTTCATAATAGTTTATATTAGCAATTATTAAAAATAATTAATGAAATTGTTTTAATAATGCTTAATATAAACTTTACAAATAATATCAAAGGCTTCAACTGGAAATTTTCCTTTGAGGAAAATAAAAGTAAATCGCATTTAAACCCACGGGCTCTCCAAAAATCATTAATTTCATTGACTTTGATAGTCAATACCATGGGAAAGATTAATCAAAATGATTAATTAAAAACATATGGTAAAAACACCCATCATGAGATTAGGGCTTTATTGAAAACTCTCGAACCCTAACATATGCTCAACTTCATTTGCATCTTCTGGAAAAGAACTCAGCGCCACCATGTACTATGGAGAAATAGGGTTTTGTTGAAGCTATCTATAGCTTTGACTATGAGATATGGAGTCTTTTTGGAGTTTCTTATGCAGAGAAAAAGCAAAATCCACTTGGTAAGTCTTTTTATGTATTCTCTTTTTCTAAAAATTTCGCACCATTCTCACAGAAAAATGAAAACCCAACTTCATTTTTTTTAGAAAAAATGAATAATTCCTGCTCATTTTTTTAATTGAAGACCATGGCGTCTCTGTTTTTGTGTGTTTACATTCTTATATAAGCTCGAATATTCCTTGATTTTTCTTTATTCATAACTTCTTCACATAGACTCTTGTGGATTTTAGCCATTCTCAAAAACAAAGAGGAAAAATAGAAATCCTCTGGCTGTGATTTCATATTTGCATTCACATTTTCTCTGTTTCCATAAATAAAATGAAAAAATTATAAGTCAGGTCATGGTATCTCCTGTGCATTCTTTGATTAATGATGAAAACCTTCGTTTATATTCTCTATACTATTCATGGTAGTTTTCACTATTGAATACAGTTGAAAAATAAACAAGACTTCAGCTTTACCCACGCTATGTTGGGTCTTCTTCATGGCTTTACTTTCTTTTGCAAAAAACTGGGTTTTCTAATCTTGTACAGGTCGTGGCTATATAACTCATTTTTGCTTTGTCTTTAAGCATCTTCCATAGTTTTTGTAGCTGCTAGAAATAATGAAAGCTGAAGATTGTTCTTTGCATATATTCAAGGGTGTTCCTTTGTATCTTCACAACTGAATGTTAAAAAAAAACTCTTCAAAACTCCAAGTTATTTCATTCTTTCTCTGTAGACTTATAAAAATGAGTGGCCACGAGCTTCTATGTTTTTTTGTTTTTGCTTTGCTATGCTGCAAGCTCGGCCTCCATTATGGGTTTGTATCTCTTCTCTGTGTTGAGGGTGTGATCCTTATGCGTAATACTTAAAATTCAGAGCCTATGTGCCATCGAAATTTGAGATACATTGAAAGTGCTTTCAACTCTAATGTTATGATTTTCCTGTTAAGACAACACAACTGAAACACACCTAAGTAATTATTCTAGATGAATTTCATGGCACTTTTAATGTACAAGTATCGTTGTTTATGCTTCATTTATCATTATCACTTGGCAAGGACTAATTTCTTGCATCCCTTTACTGTGTGGAGTCTTGATTGTGCATCATCTTTTAAATGGAAAGGCTTTCACTTGTAAAAAAAATAGAACATGACACCCCTGAGACAAGAGCATAGCCTAATTAAGTATCTTTTTTTTTCCTCAAAGCATCACATTCATGTTTTAATTACTCCTTTTGTGAGTAATATTGACTATCTCAAAGCAAATGTTCTCGATTGCTTTCTCCTTGGGATCTTAAATTTGTTTATATGACTTGACTGTTGTCCTTTTGATGATAGTG
This sequence comes from Sequoia sempervirens, assembly GCA_007258455.2. Taxonomy (NCBI): domain Eukaryota; kingdom Viridiplantae; phylum Streptophyta; class Pinopsida; order Cupressales; family Cupressaceae; genus Sequoia; species Sequoia sempervirens. The sequence continues at coordinate 32,583 of VDFB02299002.1, read as the reverse complement.
GGCACTATGTTGTTTTAAATCTGCCATCAATGTCACTCCTTGTCAAAGAATTTCTTCTTTTTTAGATGACTTGGCACTTGAAATATGTATGCCTATTCACTAGATGATGATGCTTGATCAACTGTTCATTCATGGAGAATGATGATTACTTTTACTCCATACTGCTATCCCACATTACTGTTTATGAGCTGGGCTCAACCCTTGTGGGAGCCACATTTCTCACCACTCATAACAATACCTGTTGGTTGAAATGAACTAATTGTACCTGTACCTACACATGAAGCAAACAAATTAGCAAAATAATTGAAGCTGAAAGCTTCCATTAAACTTCGTGCTCCCTGAACATCTGCCTTTTTTATGACTTAATCATCTGGTGAATGCCTGATAGAATGTGTATTACATTTATGTTGGTAATTTAGGTATGAGGAAGGATTTGATTCTTCATTGCTCTAACACCACCTTTTTACAATCTTGCAGATGCATTCAGAACTCAAAATTGTTGCAACTTGGAGAAACGACAACTGAAGACTTCAAATGTGACAATGATTCCTCATTCCAGGCAATGACAAATCACCTTCTCCATTATACCTATATTATCTTCAGTTGTGTTGTGCACATTTCTTCCTTTTATTCATTACTTGATTAAGAAAATCAAATTAAGTTACTCCCATAGCTTGTGTGGGACTTTGGTTTTTACAATATGAATAAAGCAGCATTACTATGCAATTTAATGATTTCTTCTATTACAAAAATTTGCATAATAACACCGGAAATTCACAAGTAATTAGATTCTAGAATAGAATGAATAGTTTTAGTAGAAATTTTGTACCTTCCAATGAGAAATGCAATTCAGCTCTGCCTATTTTGAGTTGTAGCTAAAAATAGGTAACAATTATATGAATTTCTTCTACACTTAATCCATCGTCAGAGATTCTGACGAGTTGTTTCATAAATGCTCTTCCATCAAAAATAGCCTTCTTTCTAAAGACGACAAAAGAAATAAGGTGAATAAATCGGGACGATAGGATGGGGACGTTCAGACATATGGTTTTGGGACCTTGGGCCAGACTACAGGATATGTGGGATGGGCGTCTTCGACTGGGTATCGGCTGGGAAGGATGACATCTGCGAGAATGGGACAGGCGGGCAGGTTGGCAGGCAGGCAGGGCATTGTGGATAGGCGGAGTGGATCGTTGGGATGGACGTGCGTTCGAATGTTGTCTTACCACAAACGGACAACTTCGATGGCGACTCTGCTTCGGGATACTTTCAAAGTGAACCTGTTATTGAAGAAGACCTCCATCACTACTCTCTTGTAGTAAATCATGGAAGACATTCAATGCTTGTGTTTACATGTGCTCTTCACTTGAAAGCGCAAAAGGAAGAAGAAGAGAGACAAAGAACTAAAGAACAAGTTAAGCAAGCAGTTGCTCAAGACATATCTTCAACAAATTTTGACATTGTAAACTTTGTGATGAAGACCAAGGTTAAGATTTCACAATTGGAGTATCTTCGTGATCATCCTAAGCAACTGGAAAAAACAATACATGTAAAGAAAGAAGCTTCAATTCAGCCTACATTGCTCGAGTCATTTGTTCCAGTGGAAGTGAAGCCAAAACCTTTCTATATATCTTTGTATATAGGAGGATTCAAACTGATCAATTGCATCATAGATTCAAGAGCTTCAGACAACGTCATGCCTCTACAAGTGATGAATGCATTGGGGCTTTTTGTGCACAAAACATAGGGAGTTTTTTATTCACTTGAGTCTAAGTTAGTATCGTTGGTCGGACAATTGGAGGATGCTCAAGTAAGGTTGGTGGCTTGCCCAGAGAAAAAGATAAAGATTACCATCCTAGTGCCTAGCATTCCAGCTAGCTATGGGATGTTGTTGAGTCAGAGCTTTTGTAGAGATCTTGGTGGTGAGATACAATTAGATTGGTCGTCCACGACCATTCCTATAAAGAAGGGAAAAATCAAGATAGAACCTGATCCCAAATCCTAATTCATGGTGGTGAAATCCCCAAACCCTCCACCCATATTCTATATCAAGAAACGGATCTCAGTAATTATATGACATTGAAAGAGATAGAAACTGAAGACTAGAACATTGCTTGTCCTGAAAAGAAATTGATAGGGGATACAGATTTATGGACAATGTAGTTTGATGGGGGTTGTTCAACTGTAGGTTCGGGAGCAGGGGAAATAATCATCTCCCCTAAAGGATAGTTGCACCAATTTGCACATTGACTACAATTGGAATTCACTAGTGCTGAAAAAGAAGCACTTTTGTTAGGCCTCAAAAATGTTGAGGACATGGGAATCAAACTCCAATGTGTTAAAGCGGATATAGAGGTGATTGATGATCCAATCAGAGGATATTTTTAGGTTAGAAAGGATTGTTGGTGTAATTAATTAATTATTACACTAGCATAAGTTAACTTAGGTCTTGCATTTAATTAATTAAGTCCTAGGTTGCATTATTAGATAAATCATTTAATAAATGGGATAATATTCCCTTCCTTATTTGTAGGAGATAAGATTCCTTCTAGAACTTATCTCATCATTTAATGATCGTCACCATTAGGGTTCACATGTTGTCACATGTTGTTAGATCAAGACACATGTCAACATCTCATGCATATTAGGGTTTAGCTCATGCCTATATAATCAGGCATCTTGTTCATTTGTAACATATCCAATATCAATAATATCATATCAATATAGAATCTCCATTGTGCATGCCTAGTTGCAACACTTTCTGGGTGGTTGATTATCTTTCCTGGCTTAAAGGTCCTACATCGAAGACTGCAGCTTCAAGGATTGTGCATCCATTATCCCAACATGGTATCAGAGCTTATCCAGTGAAACGTCAACCCTCGATCAAGAAAGTTGGTGTGCGAGATTCTCCGCAGGCTGAAGGTTTCCATTGAAGGCTACTTGTTTCCACTTGGGGACCAAGCTGATTTCTGAAGCAGATTGAGTCAGATCCGAGCTCGCCATTGTCTTCAGAAGGCCTCGAAACCCTAGGATCGCCTACCCATTCATCAAAATCAGATACATCAACCCGGGAGCTTCAGAGGTATTTTTTAGGGTTTGCAAAATCAATCGTACTATCCGTACAATTTGTAGCAAAAAATCTCCCTTTGCAGTTGTCCTCTGAGGCAAATTTTTTTATACGCAGGCCACTTTTCGTTTCAGAAAAATCGGGCTAATATTTTTTATTATTTGGCAAAAATTCTATTTTTCCTATAGTTCCAGGAAAAATATTTCGGGCGACCTTTAATTTAATTCTCAGTCGGCATCATCCATAGGGGTTTATTTTTAAAAAAATCTGCGGGCTTTATTTTTCCCGTCGACATTTTATATGGAGGATTTTATTATTTATAAATCGTTGATTTTTTAATTGCATTGTATGCAATATTAAAAAATCTATCGAATATTGTTTCGTCGACCACTTTATTTATTATGCTGCAGAGTTTGTCGGCCGCATTAAGTTTTTGCAGGGTCTGCTGATCGGTCGTCACATCCGGCCGTGCTTCCTCCGTCAGCGATAATCAGCCATCGTCGCCGACCATCCACATACCGCCGGCATTGCTCCTGTCGTCCACCACTGCCGGGTTCGCCGTTCGTTGAAGTTTCCACTGGCCGATCTTGCCGGAATCTGCTCTACCTCCCGCCGGTGCCAGCACTTCCTCCCGCTAGCCGGAGTTTGTTTCCCGGCTGTTTCCCGTCATCGGCGTTCAACTCCCGACCAACATCCTCCACTCCGCCGCTTATTTCGGCCTCGCCACCGGAAAGCTCCGCCCCACCGCCACCTATTCGGTGGCACTTTTCTTTTTTGCTAGCGCCCGACCCTTGGTTATATCAGCAACCAGGGGCTATTTTTTTTTAAGCCTGGGGGCCAGAATCTTGACCCTATTTAGCCTGCAGGTGCCTAATCAGGGTGTTTTTTTTCATTTGATCATAACTTTCACCCAGGGTATCAATTTTTTTTCAAACGATATACCGTCGGAAAGGGAATTTCACGTACTTTCCAGTGGTGACATCCGTTCTGTGAAATTTTGCTCACAGAAAATTCTACAGCCAACTGAAGACAAAACCCTAATTTGGACATAAAAGCTTGTATCTTCGCAACCGTTCATCGGATTTCAGTGATTCCACAGCATCAGGAAGGTGATTCAGAGCTTTTTTTATCAGTCCAGCCCTTGATCAGTTTCAGCTCCAGGTACTCTTGCATGATAGTTTTTCAATTTGGTGCATTTGATCAATAACCTGGTTATTCTGAAGCTTGGGACAAATTTTTTTGATCCGGGTTGCATCACTTCAGTTGTAAATCATATTTGCAAGTCTTCTATTTTCTGTTGAAGGTCATTTGTCTTTGTGTTTGTGGAGAAATTTTCATTATGGGGCTTGCATATTATTCTCCTTTGGTTATGTTGCACAAGGGTAACTATTCGCAATGGCAAGATGGGATCTGCCACCATCTTCATTCACTTGATTTGTTGCCACATCTATTTGGTATTGTTCCTCATCCAAGTGAAGGTATTCATGAACTTGCTTGGAGTTGCAGCAAATACACTGTTTTGGAGATTATTTCTATGCAAGTTGATTGTGATGTTTTGAATGCTATTGATCATTGTGATTGTCCTCACATTCTTTGGACTAAGCTTTGGGAGATCTATGGAGATTCAGATACTCCACCATTCCTCGATGATCATGCTTCAGAATGTCTTGTTTCAGATCAAGCTCCCTATGATGATATTATTGTGCAGGAAGTTGCTTACCTTGATCTTTCTGAAGAGGTTGACAAGGTTCCTTTCGGTGCTTCTTCTTCATCAGAGACAGTTGGTATCCCTTCACAATCAGTGATTCCTTGTCCACAGTCATTGATCAAGGCTTCCATTATCATCTTTCATCAGGACACATTCTATTTTTCAGACTTGACATCACATGATGGCTTCGTTTCAGGTATCACTGACTTGGCTACTTCTACAAGTTTGGAGAACATTCTTGAGGGGATATCACTCCTCGATTCAGATCACCCTTTGGAGAGTTGTTTTGAGTCTCATTTCTTTGTCTCACCCTTGATTGGGAATTCAGAGACCCTCTTGGAGGCACTTGGTTTCTCTTCAGAGATTTCATACCCGAGACTTCTTCCCTGTCACTCCATTCAGGACTTGAAGTTTCTTCAGCATCTACCATTGGATTTGCTTCAAACTTCCTTCAGTGGTTTTGAGAACACTTCATTTAGGGGGGGCTATCAAGTCTCCATCACATTCATCATATCACCATCTTTGGCTATTGTTCAGCATCAGTTTCTACATCATCCTGATTTGTCACTCTCTTCATTGTTTGGGACTATGGCATGTTCTTCATCAGGCAAGGAGACATTTGAGCAGCGTTCAAAGACACCATCATCCACCTTCATCCTTCCTTCCTTCAATTTCTATCTGGAATGGGAAGCATCTCTCCACTTGCAGTTGGTTTTGTTTCTTCCGAAAGGGAGACAAGTTGTTTGTCGACATTGGATCTTGTTCTGTATTCAACCACTTTCCTTCTTTGCAGGTGATCGCATCTTTTGGGGGGGCTACATAGTCTCTCTCTTTCCCTCCTATGGGGGGGAATTGATTGTATTGTATCCATGTGACAGATGGTGTCCTTGGGGGTATTTGGGAGTCCTCCATCCTTCCCATCCTATCTCAGATTTCTGCATTTCCATCTCCTTTTTGGAGAGGGGTTTTGTTCCCATTGGGTTTTCCCCTTTTCTCCGGTTGTGGGAGATTTTTTTGCATCCTCATGTACATGGGTACCTAACATGGCCTCGTAGCTGGGACCCATCATCATCATCATCATTATCATCTTGCATAATCATTGCATCTTCCTCCCTAAGTTGCACTTATGGGGGGGTGTTGGTGTAATTAATTAATTATTACACTAGCATAAGTTAACTTAGGTCTTGCATTTAATTAATTAAGTCCTAGGTTGCATTATTAGATAAATCATTTAATAAATGGGATAATATTCCCTTCCTTATTTGTAGGAGATAAGATTCCTTCTAGAACTTATCTCATCATTTAATGATCGTCACCATTAGGGTTCACATGTTGTCACATGTTGTTAGATCAAGACACATGTCAACATCTCATGCATATTAGGGTTTAGCTCATGCCTATATAATCAGGCATCTTGTTCATTTGTAACATATCCAATATCAATAATATCATATCAATATAGAATCTCCATTGTGCATGCCTAGTTGCAACACTTTCTGGGTGGTTGATTATCTTTCCTGGCTTAAAGGTCCTACATCGAAGACTGCAGCTTCAAGGACTGTGCATCCATAATCCCAACAAGGATCACCTACGACATTATAGAAATTGATTCTAGAACACGATCGATTGGTTTGAAGCGTTTGATATTAGAGACATCTTGAGGATGGATGACAACAAAATTGATGCCTCAATGGTATCTGCTTCCCTCTTTGTGCCATATTTTGAATTTTGTCAGGGTGCCTTTTCCTAGGCTTATAAAGATATGAGAATCTTCATTCCGGAATATTTGTCTCCTGTGATACCCATCAGAAGAGAAGTAAAGCCTTTCAGGCAGAAATGACATCCTTCGGGGATTGAGTAATTTTTTTTTGTTTTCATGATGTGTTTCCCCTTTTCGTAATGTGTTCGTTATGTTGTGTTTCCACTTTCCGTGAAAGTTTCATCATGTTTTATGTGATTAGGTATCTTGATATCTATTATTAATGGATATCCATTTCTTATACTTAAGAATGCTTATTTTGGGTTAACTATAGATTAAAATTTAATATATTATATTATTAATATACTTTTAAAATATTAATATTTAATATAATATATGATAAATTAATATAACTAGGTTATATTAATTTTTAAATAATATACACATTATTTAATACTATATACATATTTATTAATATAATATAATATTATATATAATAATATAATATATTGTAACATAATAGTATAATATAGTATTACATATAATAATATAAAATATTATAGAAAATACTAATGAACAAATCTTGTTAATTAAAAAAGGTGTTGCACATATGTAAATAAAAAAATGATTAAGCTAATAATGAGATAAATTAAAGTTATTGACTAAAAATGTATAGAATTAAAAAATACACATATTCTTAACTCTTCTTTAAAGAAATTAACCATACATGGAATGATTCTTGTGCACATTAGAATTGGCGATATTTATGTCATTAATTCATATACATGTGATTGATTCATATGGAATGTGAATTGGTCTAGTTCATATTATGGTTGGATATTATGTATGTCATTGAGTATGATGTGCTAATGTGAATTAGGATTTTGTATATATTCAATTGACTTATAAGCATCCTTGTTTATATGGAATTTATGTTATGATTACATCACATATACAAATCAAATTGTTATGGTGTACCTTGTGTGTTTGTGTACATTAGGATTGAATAGAATTATATTATTGAATTACATGTAATTGATTTATTTGTCATATATATGAGGATAATCCAATTTAAGGTTTTATTGTGTGCTCAATGTCTATGTATGCACAAGCTTTTATGTTGGTGTGGTAAGAATGCATATGTGCATTACTAGTATTGGTGACATATATTTAATTAATTTGTATACTTGTGATTAATTTATATGAAGGATAAATTGGTCTAGTTTATATTATAATTGAATGTTATGTATGTCTTTGAGTTTTACGCATAATAGTTTCCATGGTTCATACATAGGGATATTTTTATTAAATTTGTATAGTGCTTTTGGTGTGCTAAGGTAAATTAGGCTTTGGAATGTATTCACATGGATTATATAAACATCGTTTATAAGGAATCTATATGTTATGATTATATCACATGTGTGAATTGGATTTGTATGGTGTATATTATGTGAATATTAGGATTGATTAGTATTTATATCATTGAGTTATATGTGATTGATTTGTAGTTCATGCCCATGAGAATAATTTATATAATGGTTGTATTGTGTACCCAATGTGTATATGGGAATAAGGTTTTTATGTTGGTATTACATCAAGTGTGAATCAAACTTGTATGGTGTTCTTGTGTGTATTAATATTGGTGACATTTATGTCATTATTTTTTATACATGTGGTTGATTCATATAGAATGTAAATTGAGTCTAGTTCATTTTATGGTTGAATATTATGTGTGTTATTGAGTTTTACGTGTAATACTTTCTATGGCACGTACATAGGTTTATTTTTTATTAAATTTGTTTGGTGTTCTATCATGAATTAGACTTTGACATGTATGAAATTGAATTGTATACACATCCTTGTTTACATGTAATTTATGTTATGTTGACATAACATTTGTGAATTGAATTCTTATGGTGTATTATTATTGGAGTTCTTTTTTGCATTAGTATTGGTAACATTTATTTCATTGTTATATGCATGTGATTATTTCATATTGAATGTATATCAGTCTAGTTCGTATCAAGGTTGAATGTTATGTATGCTATTTTGAGTTTTGTGCTTAAATACTCTCCATGGTGCATACATAGGGCTAAATTTTATTAAATTTTCATGGAATTCCTTGTGTGCTAATATGAATTAAGCTTTAGAATGTATGCAATTTACTTGTATACACATCCTTTTTTATATTATGGAATTTATGTTATGATTACATCACATGTGTGAATTGAATTTGTATGGTGTACCTCATGCTCTTGTGTGTTAGGATTGAATGATTTTTAATCATTGAGTTATATGTGATTGATTTGCATGCCATGTACATGAGTAATTCATATTAAGGTTATAGTGTGTGCCAATGTGTATACATGCATAAGGCTTTTATGTTCTAGTGTTGTACCAAGTGTGAATCAAATATGTATGTTATGTATGCCATTGAGTTTTGGGCATTATAATCTCCATGGCACATACATAAGGCTAATTTTTATTAAAAAAATAGTTTACTTGGTTTGCTAATGTGAGCCAAGCTTTGACATGTATGTAATTCTCTTGTATATGCATCCTTATTTATATTGATTAGTGCTTATGTGCAATTAGTATTGGTGGCATTTAAGCCATTAAGTCAATATACATGTGACTCATTCATGTGGAATATAAATTGGTCTAATTCATATTATGGTTAAATTTTATGAATGTAATTGAGTTTTATGTGTAATAATCCCCATGGCATGTACATAGGGATAATTTTATTAAAAATTATTGTGTACTTGGTGTGCTAATGTGAATCGGCTTTGACATGTATATGTAGTTTAGGAAATTATATACCTTTACAATCTCACACTATGTTTGGGTCCCTTAATTAATTGGACTTAATTAAGCTTCTGATTTTTGAAATTATGCATTACAAAGCCTTATTCTTACCATTTTCCAAAAGGGGAACCAACATTAAATAAATGCATTTAATAATTAAATTGTCATGGATTATGTCTATCCTAGAAATATAGGCCAAGACCCATTTTCCCATGGGCGAATGGGTCCCCTTTATGGGGCAAGACCTAATTTAAAATATGTTTTTGGTGGGTATTTTAATGATCAAAACTTAAGTTGTACAGATGTCAGCTTTTGGAATCTAATTTTTGAGAAATTAGATTAACATTTATAAATACATAGTCATTTTATCATTTGAATAACACACACCTCCTAACTTTCAAGAGAAAATATTATTACCAAGAGTAGCATTATAAGTCATTTATAGAAGCAATCAAGATCCTAACATAATGTCCAAGGTTATGTGTGTTCAAGCTATCTTGTGAAGGCTAAGATGTTTTGTAGGTCTTCATACATTCAAGCATTCAAGAAAATCAAGCAAACAAGATCCAATTCCTTTGAAGAGGTGTATGAATTCAGTCCTTCAAAGAATCCATTGAAGGGCGGTGAGTTGCAGCATGTGGTCATTCATCATTTCCTTCCTTTCCATTCAAGGTTTTTATCATTGACATTGTCATTGTAAAAGTGTGAACACTATTCATAGGGTTTGACTAAGGAAAACCCCTATATGGCACAAACATTTTTCCCTATTTTTGTATGTGTAGATTACAAGTTGAAGAAGGATTGAAGAGATTTAAAGATAAATTTTGCATTGATGCATTTGTTGTCATCATTCTTCTCAAGACATAGAAACTAAGTTAAAAAAATTATTTTCTTCATTCTAACAAGTTTGCAAGTGGAAATCAACATCTCAGATCTAACACTCGAGGATTGTCAAAAGTATTTTCAGAAGCCCTATCAAGGACCCATTTTCCTATGAGTGAACTAGTCCTCCTACATATTCTAGAACCATCTTTTGGTGACAGGTACATGCCCTTTGATATTTCTGATATATACCTTCAAAGTTTTCTTACAGCCTATATATCTTTGAGAATTTTTGTTTTATATATTAGGTCACATAGTTCATTTAGTTTCATTATTTCAAATCATTCTTAATCATCCTAAACTACCCTTAAAGAATCCCACCAACCCAAGTCTAATTTACTCACCCATTGAGGTTGAAAGTCAATCTCTTGGCTTTGTGGTTGTCAATTTTGAATGAAATTTGGAAAAATAAATCCTATATCTTAGGTTCTTTGTATTGAGGGCCTAGGACTCCCTTCCCTTTCCTTATTTTTGATTTTGGTGAACCTAATATTTATCGAATGTTGTAGAATCACTTTACAATCATAAACAATAACTCAAACACTTAGTTTTTAATTTTTCTGAACCCTGTACAAAGACACATTTGTCCTTGGGTGACCTTGTCCTTGTATAGGTGCTTCTACAAATTTTTACACACATTTTTGTATTTGTATGCTCATATTCCCTACACTTGCAAATCTTTGTTTATGTTTGAAAAATTTCCGATTATGAATCATTTTGCATTTAGTTCATTTGGTAAAAAGAAAGTGCTTTATTTAGAATCAAAATTTGCATGCGAAAGTCATCACTCTTAGGTTCCTACATTTTAAATCAGTCAATTATCATATTTTAGATCTAAAAATTTCATCAACATTTATTCAAACATCTTTTACATTATTGCATACTTGCATTTCACATCACATTAGAATACATTAAGAAAATTTTGGAAACTCATTTAATGTTTCAACTGTCTACAAGTATAATCAAGATCTTTAAGAAGTTTAGTTTATAGCCAAACTTTGATTTCTCAAAATCCCTAAGCAGGACTTATTCTCCCCTTGGTGACCCTGTCCTGCTTGTCTTGGTTAAACAAACTTTTTTTGTGAACTTTGTTATTGTGTTTTTTGTTTGTTACTAGTTGTTTTTTCCTCTTTCTAGGTGTTTTATGTCTTTATTTAGTATATTAGTGTTCATCTTGGGTGCACTCTTGGTGTGGTAAAACTTACATGATTTTTACAACCTATTGTCCTATTTCCAATACTCTACTGAGACATAGTTCGAGACTCATGGCATCTCGCGTCGGTACATCCACTATGAATCTTGGGTTTTCCAACTCTTTCACACAAAGTTTTGACAATACTCAACCCATGTTGGACTCCATCCCTAATTCCACATTTCTCATGACCACCTTGCCATCAACTACTATCACTGATGTTGAAACCATGGTTGTTCATGTTCTTGTCATATACAATTGGATAAAGCTTTAGAAAAACTTCAAGACTATGTGAGTACAAAATATATTGTTGGAATTTCAATTCTTGTCATAGATAACATGAGAAAAATTCTCAAGATAATGACCAAGGATTATAGGTTGTGTGTAGCCTAGCTCCTATTATTGCTGATCATGTTTCAACAATGGCTAGTTGTGTTCAAGCTTTGGGATATACTCAAAGCCAAGGGGAAAATCAAATTCCTCCCCTAAAACTATAACCTCTATTCCTACGTATACAAATCCAAATTTTACCACTATGATGCAACCAAACAACAATATAGCTCCAACCTTGGGTATTTCTATTGGAAATCCTTTTAGTTTTATGAACTCAAACATTGAATATCTCCAAATCCATCACCTCTCACAAAATTGCAATATAATTGTCAACCTAACACATATACACCTCCAACATATTGAACTTCGTCCCAAAACACAATGAATGATTCTATCATAAACCAAAATTTGCAAAATTTTGCATCCCTTCAACAACAAATAAATATATTGAACCAAAACCAAAATGGACAACCTTCACAATATGTCAAAAGAAACCCATTGTCATTGGGGATATTGAAAACACAAGTGCCATAAGGAAAAAAGGTGCCCCGCTTTGAGAAATACTATGCTAAAAGAGACCCTAGTAACCATGTATCAAAATATACAACCTTATGTAGTGACTTCATTTTGAAGATAAACTCTTGGTAAACTCTTTCCTAGGTCGTTGAAAGACACATCCTTGGAATGGTTTTTTTCATTATTGAATAATTCGATCCACTCATCCAATGAGCTTATTGATACCTTTCTTTACCATTTATAAGTGCACATTGGTCCTAAGATGGTTCTCTCTTACTAAATAAGGTGTAAGCAACAACAAGGAGGAAAGTCATATTTTATAACACGTTATCAATCATTTTACTCACAAATCAATATTAACCTCCCCAGTGTGGATCTTCAACAAATGTTCATTGACAACTTACAAAATAACATAAGAGATAAGGTTGGAATGATGAAGTTTCCATCCTTTACACATTTGTGTGTGGCTCTCTGTGATTATTAAAATTCAATTAGTCAATATGAAGAGAAAGATTCCTCGAATTGTGTTGAAAAGTTAGAATCTATATCTCACAATAACTTTAAATCATTCCAAAATAAAAACAAAGGTTTTATTAACATAAATCCACCTCAATCAATCATCTATTTGTAGCATCAAGTTGCTATTATAAAGACAACCCCATATTGATTCCAAGCTAAGGGCATCAAATTCATCCCACTCCTCGATTCCCTTCATTCGATTATGATGCAACTCTTGAAAAAGAATTTAATAAATTTACCTCTAGTTAGACCTACTAATACAACCAAGCCTTTACCTCCAAACCATAACCCAAATGTCATTTTTCATTATCATCTTGACAAGTTGGACATGATACAAAATGATGCATGTGTCTTAAACATCATGTACACAACCTCATTGATTCCAATCACCTCCAATTGGGTGGTGTTAATGATTAAGGGAATAAAGTTTGTTTCCCAACCTAACCAAAATTTACAAATATTCACGAAACCAATGCCAAATCATTCAATCACCTTTGTAAAAGCTAGTGAGAATAAGAATGATGTGATGAATGTTGATAAGATAGAAGGAATGACTCATGATTATAAGAGTGATAATAAAGATGATCCTCTACAAGGCATGATTGGTCTCATTGGCATTCAACCTCATAAGGGCCAAACCACTTGTCACCTAAAATTTCTTTTACTAAGGATGATGCACTTAGACATTTTCTTGATGGTCCTCTCTACATTATTGGTCGTATAAATAACATACCTACACAAGGAATACTTATTGATCTCGCATGTGCAAAGAATGTCATCACCGAGGAATTCTTGTTTGTGAAAGAGCATAACCAAGATACTTATGAACAACTGAAAGCAGGGATTAAAACACCTGATGATTTTTCTTGCCCTACGATAGGTTCAATCACTCTTCCATAAAAAATTGGACCTAAACAATTAGATGTGTCATTCTCCATCATCCTAATATTAGACCAATTTCATGTAAGCTAGGCTACTCATGGTTATGCTCCATGAATGTCATCTCGTTTATCATTCATAAGTTCATAAAGTTTCTTGTGGGGAATGATATATTTATAGTGCATTGCATTGGATTTAATCCTTTGTCTTCCTGTGGGAATTTTGCATTGGATTTATTTTTTCCTGGACCTATGGAACCTATAAAGCCTTGTGAAGATTTCTTTTTTGAGTCCTATCAAATGTTCAATGTAAAGCGCATAGAAGAATTATCCCTTAGCAATATTACTGAGTCTGGTTGTTCCTTCTCCCCAACTTACCATTGATTAACCTATGATTGAGCCAAAATACCTTCCAAGTAACAAAGATAAATTCACCACCCAACTCATACAAAAGACCAAGAGACACTAAGATGATCCCTTTTGTACCTCCCAAGACAAAAAGTGTAGTGTCTCTCGTGATACTATTCTCTTATGATACTGTGTGGATACTGTTATGTTTGATGCATACTCGTGATTACGTTGGTGATTGTTTCACCTATTTGACTTATGTGTTTTGCTTCGATGCACATGATACTATTTTATGATGTTAATGATATAATGATGCATGGTGTTCATCTTCACCTGATTATGCAATATTGTGTGTTTACGTAAATTGTTGAATACTCACTTCACGATATTTATGATGATGTACTATTGTTTGAGGTTTGGGTGAGGGGGACGATGTTGCATCACTCATCCGTGAGCGCCCTGCCACACTACACTTCTCTCTCACAATGTGTTTGGAATTGAATATATATGTTTTTTTGACACTTGGTTTTATCCAGGGTTGTAGGTACAGGGCACTGACTCCACCCACACCATCAGGTCTGAGCATGCCCAACATACCCAATGGATATGACATGGTTTAAGGATTTGACAAGAAAGTATCCCCATCTGTGTTTGTCGTCTGCCAGCATCCTATTTTTTTATGGTATTGTTCTGTTTTATGTCATTCATTTCAAGTCGTAAATTTTGATGTGTTTATCATTTTATTTGGATGCATATCGTTATTGCTAATTGGTTAATTTAATTCAATAATGGTTAGTATTATGGTTGAAATTAAACATTTAAATTTAATCATTAATGTGAGTTGTGGCAAAAAAGAAGAAGATTTAATTAAGAAATAAATTAGTTGCAAATTTTAATGTTTAAATAAACAAATAAATGAATAAATAAATAAACAATTATTTTGTTATTTATTATAATTAAATAGGGGTAAATTTAAAAATATATATATTTTTTATTCCACCTGATAAAATGTTAAAAGAGTGGAAGGTTTATGTTTAATTTAATTAATTTAATTAAATTTAATAATGTGATAAATTGATCTTCGGGTAATATATTAAAATAAAGGTGAAAATCATTTGAAAAGGGTAAATTTTAAAATATATATAAATATATATTTAAAAACATTCAATGGTTGATTCAATTTAATAAAGTGACATTGATTACCCGATAAATATTAAACCAAGGGTGAAATTAATTATGGCTGTTGAAAATTATTAAATCTGGAAACTTAGTGGAGGTAGGTTTATGTTTATTTTTTGAAACGTAAAAATCTTTCAATAGGTGGTAAGTCGGGGGAAAACGGAAGTGCCAGGTGGTGAAAATGAAATTTGCAGAGTAGCCACCTGTTTCGTTTCATATCTAACGCTACTGAGTTTTCTTTAATTAAATTCAGAGATTATAAGAAAGTTTTTCATGAAAAATATGCTCTGTAAAAGAAAGAAAAGAGAAGGATTGATAAAGGCTGGGAGGGAGTGATTGTGCAGACAGAGAAGTTGTCTCGACATCAGATTCTTGTTACAACCAGCAAGGGAATTTAGGTTCCATCATTTTCTATTTCCTAATACTATTTTGCATATAAATAAGCTTGATTTACTGCATTGTAAATTTAATATGGGTAAAGAAATATTTACATAATAAAAATAAACAGGCGTCCTTATGATCACCGACACCTCAGGTTCAACAGGTTTTTAGTAATTTAGAAACCCTCGAGTTAGCCAGAGTGGACATCTGGGTCAGCCATGCGCACCTAATGATCAATTATATAGGTAATGCAATAAGGGATTACTGTCGTGTGAGGTTTTCTGTAGTCCCATTTAATATATATATACTGAGTGGCTGCTTGTGCCCAAGACACAGTCAAAACTTACAATGTTAGGTTGCGTCCAAAAGTGCTTCATTAATTCAAAATTTTAGCGCTTCCTTGCAAAATCTGTGTGGAGTGCTCCCTTACAAATCCATGTTTTTGTGCCTATCCTGCAATCATTGCTTTCCATGAGGCCGCGATTCTTTGGCGCACCCTGTCAAACTGTTCATGTGCCTTTTCACGCATCCTATTTCCCCTATTTCCTTGCTCCCATTTTGGTACAGATAGGTCCACGCTGGCAAGAATAATAGGTTGCTTACACCTGCTAATTGCATTTGCTTGAATGTTTCTTAAGCCTTTTAGGAAACCCGTTTTGGGCGTATCCTGCAACCTGCACAGTCCAAGAGACCCCTTTCCTTTGAGGAAATCTGTTAAACAGTTTGCATGCCTGGTATGTGTGTTTACATGCCTTATTCAAGCCTACCAGATCAATGGCAACCTATCACAGCAGCAACACTTGAACATAGAAGATTGTAGAGGCGTAAATAGCCTTCCTGTTTTCGTTGACAACCTATCACATCTATAGTTTTTGAAAATAGAATGTTGCAGCGGTTTAAATAATCTCTCTGATTCCATGGTCAACCTGTCTTAGCTGCAACTCTTGAACATGATAGGAAGATAACCTGCTAATTGTATTTTCTTGAAAGTTTCTTAAGCCTTCCTAGTAAATCAGTTTTGTGCGTTTTCTGCACTCTCCAGGGGATCACAATTCTTTCAGGCATTCAGTCAAATAGACGTGTGCCTTTTCTGTTTATATCCACCTTGCCTTGTGGATAAGTTTTCTCATAACTAATGAGACATTTCTGAATATGTATGGTCAATAATTATTTGTAGCTACTAATTTCTTTGAACGAAAAAACCTACAGCGGTCAAAAATGCATCTAAAAAGAAGGTCGCACACCTCCATCTTAAAAGCACATCAATGGAGGTTAGAGGGTTATACGTGGCAGCAACCTTCTCCCTTCACCCGCGCCCAGACTTGTTCATTATGTTGCACAAGCACCGCAGATTTGGCTGGCCATTTGGAATAGTTTGTTTTTAAGATAGCCCTCACAGGCATGCAGCCCTCACCCACAAAACCTACCTGACTGTTAAAACAAGCAAAGCTTTTATTTGTAATCTCCCAAGTTTCGTTACTCTCCAGTCTCAATCGCTGCACTTGAAATTAATAGGGAGCATTAAAGAATTGAGTCTATCGCAGTTGTTGCACTCGAAAATAAAATATTAAATTAGATTTTGAATCTATGCTTAAGTATATGTATGCTAGGGAATTGATACAGCCGTTAAATCCTAACTTGATTATATTTGGTTAATTAAATAACTATATATTTTGTATTAAATTTTTATTAAAAGAATGTTTTCGGGTGTGTAAAAGTACAAAATAGATATGGACAAAATTTGTAACTTTATTCTTTTCTTAGTTATTTTGAATGAAACAAATAAGTAGTTTGTAATGGTTTTGAGGTGGTTTCCTTTTATATGATTTTCATTATTTATTATTGGATGGTAATATTTCTGTAATTATGAGAAAAGACTATGTGATTTTATTATGTATCTTTCAGAAAATAAGAATACAATGAGTTGGATTAGGGTACTGATTGGGTTTGAGAATATATAGGTAGTTATAGGGAAATTTAATGGGTTTGTGTTAGAGGTGTGGTGAATCACTGGCACAATATGTTATATAATTGCTCAATTTTTATTTAAAATGATTTTATGATGAGTAAAATGTAGAGACGATCTGGGGGGTGTCTTTTGAGATTTATGACTTGATTGTGTTTAAGAAATTAGTTATATATATATATATATATATATATATCAAATATGTATTATAGAACGTTTAATTTAAATTTATAAATATATTATGTAGTATGTGTATGTTGTTGTATAGGATCTATAGTTGTGTATTGTTTTCCTGAAAAGATAAATAAATTAAATTAAGTATTATTTAATCAAATACAGGTACATTAAAATTAGATTTATTTTTAGTTACATTTTAAATTTGATCTATTTTCAGATACATTCAAACCAAATTTATTTTCTAATACATTTAAATTAGGGATTATTCTCAAGTGCATTTAAAATTAGGTATAATTGCAAGTTAATTTAAATTTAAATTTATTTACAAATTCCTTGGTTTAAGGAATTTGATTTAGATTTATTTAGTTTAACGTCAACAAATGCAAATGCTATATTTTGATTAAATTTACTTATTTGAAGTAAACCAATATGCTACATTTTAATTAAATTTATTATTTTGAAATAACAAATATAGATGTTACATTGTAATGTTAATTATTTTGAAGTAAATAAAGGTATAAGTTAGGAATCTTAAATTAAGAGAAATATGATTGTTTATCTACTATAGGGTTTCATAGTGCTTATCTATTTAAAAGATATTATGGTGGAAATGCATTTAATTATAGTTAATTATTTAATTATTCTTTACATTATCTTTAGTAGGATTAGATTATGTTTACGTTTAAGTGAATGGGCATTTATAGCTTATCTTGAACATGGTTAGATTGTTATTTATTTATTCTCTTGATTCCTTATGCATGCTAGTGGTTCCATGTTGATCATGTAATCCTCTTGTTTATTTTTGCTATTGAGGTAATCTTTATGTATAGACATTTTTTGGATAAGTTGGGAATTCGTAAATGTTTAGGTTACTTCCCTTTGATAAGTTATGGGTGGTAGGTTGTTAGGCTTCCAGAGGTGATGGGAAACCTATTTTGTGTTGAATTTTCCCATGATTAGACCTTTGTGTTTCCATTGATCGTATTTCTATTTTGAGCTCGTGGGTGTACCTTGTTCCATGATTTTCCCTTCCTTTGGTTATGACTATGAGTGAGATGGTTCATACCTCTCATGTGTATTTTTTTTTTGGCTTTTATGTTTGGTACACCCCTTTTTTTTGTGAGTTTTGTTTTGAAACTGTTGGGGAGGGTGGCTCTTCATGGGGGTCGACGCATAAAGGGGTTGTTAGGGTAACCCATGGAAGAGTTTCCTAAACAAGTTATAATATAATTAATGAACTAGTGGATTTGGGTAGTTAAACATTAAACAAGATTAATTATGTTCCTCACCATACCATTAGTGCTTTCACAGGGTAAGGATGGGATGAGAAGACTTGGTCGGTAAGATCACTGCCTTGTCCTCACGAAAGGTAAGTGGTCCTGCATGAGTCACCCTATGGAGCAGTGCCTTGAGATAGGCAACCAGGATAACCATAGATGGAGGTGGTACCTTGTGATAGGTTTCCTGGATAATCCATATAAGGCCATGCAATGACACTCTCCCATAGTACCCATTTATTTTCCTTTGGTTGGTAGCCTCTAGAAGTGTTGTTGTACTTGTTTGATCTTGTTTATGTCAGTGTTGATTCAGCCTTGTCTACTTGACCTTGTTTGGATGTGGATCATTTCTTGTCATCTCCTAGCATGGGGGTGGACATTCAGGTCCACGGGGTCGAGTGGAACATGCTATGCACCCCATTGGGTTCCTAGGACATGTTCACGATGCAAAAGCGAATGCAGAGTTCTAGAGCTTCACTTGGTTGAAGAATGTTCCTTAATCCTCATTGATGTAATTATTCTTGTACTTGATGTACTCTTCCCTTTGTTATAAGGGAAGCATTATGTAACGTATTTATGTATTCATGATGTGTTGTATTTGTGGAAATATGCTCCACAATTGTAACATGAAACTTTGAATTGAATTGTAATAAAATCATGTATCATTTTCCTCTCTATTGCTTATGGATGAGTATATGTTATTATTATGCAATCTTGGATTTCATTCATTTTCATTTTGATAAAGGTTAAGAGTTTGTAATGTCCATTTTGTGTATCCCAGAGGACATAGATTTCCTTGAAAATGCATAATTGCTTTTCTTGTAATGAATGTACCTATTTATCTTATGCAATGCTTCATTTTCAAAAAAAAATGTGCAGTATTTTGTTGTCCTTTGGGGTTCACATGGCGGGGCGTTACATAAAGAAGTCTATAAACCTAAAGAGATAACAATTTCCCAACCCCCAGAAGTTCCTTCATAAGGGAAGAAAAGAACCCAATGGTTTATAAGCCCACTCCTACATCATCACAACTTAAAAGTTATGCTAAAAGAAAGTGAAATGCTAAAGAGCATAGGCATAGACTTCGTGCTATCGCTTGTTGATTGCAAGAAAGGAATAAACCAACATCATCCACAGCTATGGAAACAACTCAAGAAGAAATCCAAATTCCATCAAAATAAGACAATACATCAAAACAAGAGGCAAACAAGAGAATTCAAAAGCAATAATCATAAAAATTCCTATTGTGATAAATTTGGATGATGATGATGATGAGATTGCTAAAATTGATGAATAATTACAAAATGAGTTGAATTTGTTATTTTCTACTTTTATGAATTAAAATGGGGGCAACTGTGATGATCCTTCTCATGGGAGTGACCCACCACATGTTGAACCTAGTGATAGTGATGTTCCTAGCATGACACTTTTTGTAGTCCCTATAGCTAGTTATCTACCTTTCATTTATGATGAGCAAGATTGGGATGTAGATGACCTGCTCTAGGTCGGCTCACATGTGACGTACTACTTCATCTTTTTATGTTCTTTATGTTTTCTTGCATGTAAGTTGGTATCTCATACCGTGCTTCTTGGTGTGCCTTTATTTTTGTGAGTTTTCTTTGGATGACCCTTGCTACTTTGTTGGTGCTAGGATACACAAGAAACAAATCTATTATGACATTTTTATATCTATATCTCAATTCTTCTATATGTCATAAAATTTATCTTTTCTTTATCTTGTGTTTTCCTTTTGGGGATGATGCAAGGCATTGAGTCATTTAGGTATCTTTCATGTTGGCCCAAAAGTATATTTGTTTTATCTCTATCTCTCTAAGTATCATTCCTTGCTTGTGTTCTTTCTTCCATGAGTATTTGAGGGATGATAATAATTTTGAGCTCTATTATATCATTGTAGCAAAGATATATGCTAACCCCAAATCCATGGATCCCTCAATGTACATTTCTATGTTGTTCATGGCATTGTATCCTGAGGTAAACCCCTTCTCATGATGTAGTTTATTTGGAAATGTATCATTCACATAGGGATTTCAAAATAAGCAATTTTGACCTTTTTTTGCATGGAATTTATCATTTTCTAATTTAAGGTAATTTCTCACAACATGGTATACATTGAAATTATCAAATTAACATTTTTGGCTTCATTGTGTTCACAAGAAGTTGAGCTTAGTGTAGCATTGGCATAGCATTGCTCATTTTTGTGGCACCTTATCAAAGTTATTAGGGAGTATAGCTTTGGTATGGATTAACAAATGGGTACAAACCTATACCTAGTGTGTCCTTCCCATTTATTTTACCTTTTTATGAGTGCACACCTTGTAGAACTAGTTTATGTTTCTCATTTTTTCCTTTAGGGCTCACCTAGTGAACAATCGATTTCACTAGCACTTGTGAGCATATTTTATGGGCATACAACATAGGCTTGCTAGTCCATCCCTTTTTCCTTTTTTTGCATTAGCTTTAACATTGAATGTTTGTGTACTTTGTTTTGCTGGTACACATGTGTGTCTTCATTTATGCCTTTGTTTCTTTGCTATGAGATCTTAGATCTTGGGGGATTGATCACTCTCCTTGATCCTTTGTCATCTTATCTTTCCAATAGTTGTATAATTGGACCTCCCTTGACATAAATCTCTCTACTTTAGTGTGGGTCTAGGTAAAAGTTTATACTCTCCCTAAAGTGGGGGCTAAATATAGTGTAGGAAATTGTATACCTTTACAAGTTCACCCTATGTTTGGGTCCTTTAATTAATTGGACTTAATTAAGCTTATAATTTTTCTAAATTATCCATTCCAAAGCCTTATTCTTACCATTTTTTTAAAGGGAAACCAACATTAAATAAATGTATTTAATAATAAATATTCATGGATTATATGTGTCATAGAAATATAGGCCAGGACCCATTCACCCATGGGCGAATGGGTCCCCTTTATGGGAAAGGACCTAATTTAAAATATGATTTTGGTGGTATTTTAATGGTCAGAATTCAAGTTGCAAGTGTTGGCTTTTCGAATCTAATTTTCAAGACATTAAAAAAACACCTACAAATACAATCATTTTATCATTTGAAATATAACACACACCTCCTAACTTTTAAGAGAAAATATTATTGTCAAGAGCATCCAAGAGCAACATTATCAATCATTTATAGCAGCAATAAAGATCCTAACATCATGTCCAAGTTTACACATGTTCAAGTTATCTTGTGAAGGATAACAAGTGTTGTAGGTATTCATACATTCAAGCATTCAAGTAAATTAAGCAAAAAAGAGCCAATTCCATTGAAGAGATGTGTATGACTTCATTCCTTCAAGGAAGACATTGAAGGATGGTGAGTTGCAATAAGTGTTCATTCATCATTTCCTTCATCAATATTCTTATCATTGACATTGCCATTGTGAAAGTGAGAACACTATTCACAGGGTTTGACTGAAGCAAACCCCATATGGCACAAAACAAATTCCACCTTTGTGTATGTGAAAATTATAGGTTGAAAAGGATTGAAGAGATATTGAAGATAAATTTTTCATTGTTGCATTTGTTTTCATCATTCTTGTTAGGACACAAAAACTCGGTAGTAGAATTTACTTTTGCCATTCCAAAAATTTTGCAAGTGGAAATCAGCATCTTAGATCTAACACCCAAGGACTATCAAAATTATTTTTAGAAGCCTTATCAAGGACACATTCACCCAAGGGTGAACTAGTTGTTGGAAGATAAAATACTCTGAGAGGGGGGGTGAATCAGAGTATTATAAAATTTTCACTTGACTTACAACTTGAACTAAGACTTGAAACAATTTTATGTAACCTTTTAATTGTAGAGTGAACATGGAAAGGTCAACAAACTTTAACAACAGAAAGACTGATCACAAAGACTTTACTTTACCATGTCAAAGCATAATTGTAATTGTTCATATTATACTACTTGAAAAATCCTTTTTCAATGCTTTATTTTCACATAACTTTATGCATAAGTTTGAACACTTTTATGACAAATTTAGACATTTATACAAGTATCAGAGCATTTGCATTGTCATGTGACTGAAATGAGAAACATAAGCATTTAAGCACATGGACTGAAAAATAGAATGCACAAATTTCATCACATAACACAATATTTTCCTAAGTGGAAAAACCCTCTTGGGGTATAAAAACTGCTCATAAATTGATCTTTTATTCATTCCAAAGAGCACCAACTCTGTTACAATGGTGGAGCACCAACTCAACACCAAAAATTCTGAAGCACCAACTTCAATAGGAGCACCAACTCCTTTACAGATTTAGGAACACCCATTCCAAGGAGCACCAAACCCTTTTAACACATCACATTTATAGCATCCTATCAGAACCCTAGAAGTGCACATTTTGCAACTCTAGAATTACAATAGAAGACTATGATAGATTTTCAATGAGCCCATTGAAGAATGTTGTATATCAAAATATTCTCAAATAATAAACAGATTTTTAATATAGAACAACTTTATGTTTTTCTTAAAGAGTATTCATAAAATCTCTCCTTTTCTTCACCAATACATTCACAAAAATACCAAAGACCCTTCTTTACATAATCTTTGCATATTCCCTTTTCAATCTCTCTCTAAGCAATGACGGAAAGCCATGCTTAAATAAACAATGAAACTTGTGTAAATCATCAAAACTCTCAAGCTCAAACTCAAGTAACCAAAACAAAAAACACAGTTATCTGTAACTGCCTTTTGTTGCAAACTGAAAAAAATGTTTTTCAATCTTCATTTCAAAATGACAAAGATATTGTCAAGATTTTATCTCATTTTATGTCTGCTAGATGTCAAACAGAAATCTCATACAATTCACCAAGAATACCTTCATTTCCAGCTGCGAGACAAACAACTACCTTGCAACTTCTTCCTTCATTCCAGCTAGCTCGAACAAGAGTTCACCAGGTCTCAATACTAGCTCTGTAATTTTTGGATGGTGGCTAGGGTTTCTCAGTTATCTTCTTTAAAAAGCTTTACACTTCCCTTTGTCAAACAAAATAATCAATTGGATTTTGAACAAAACACAATGAATATGTTTTTTAAGTCTGAGATACCCATAATGTTGTCACTACCAAGTCAACCTATCCACATGTTCATTATGGTCCACGTGAATCATGAATACCATAGTGTCATTATCTTCCCTCGACTGTCCAAGACAAAGTATTCTATACTTTATGATTAGGCCAACACAAAATAGTGCCAATGTGAAATATTTCATCGACTTTCCAAGTTTCCCAATGCCTAAGTTGATACAAATAAATATAGTGCCAAATTGATAATCAATGTCAACTATCTTTCAAAGCCAATACAAGTAAAAATTCATATGAAATTTATATAATATGGTAATCCCAAGTGTAATACACTATGTAATACAGCAAACCATAGAACCCGATTACTAACAATGCCAAGTCAAAGCCATGTATGGCTTTATCTTACTATCAATGCCACCAAATATAGCATATGAAACCTGATGTCTTTACCACACTCCAATCACTGCCCTGTGACTTTATTCAAAGTCAATTTCAATTTGAGTGTAAAGTGACTGATTGCATATGTTCAACATGATTGAGTTTAGCAATACCAATCAATAATAATGCTACCTGAAACCATTGATCTTTAGAATAAGATTTATTAATTATTTCAATAATATGTTGCCTGATGCCAAGGTAGTCAACAATACAATGTACCAAAAAGGAACCAATAAAGGTTTATAATGTATGCCACATTAAATCAATCAAAATACTTATGAACACTTTAACATTGATTATCAAAGTCACCTTATAATGCCCATGTAGAAATCATTGACACAATGACATTGCCAAGTCAAAATACCATGAGATATGCAATAGAAATATGGATAATCAAACTGAACCTGCAAAAGTATACCTTGCCAAAGTATGTATGTTACTGTCCATGGAGTAAAAAATACCTGATAAAAAACAATGATATCACCAACAGCCATCAAGTATACATCATGTCAAGACCATATCTGAAGCACAATCAAACCATACCATATTCCAATCCAACCATGAACCTGTCAAAATAACCATGTCATAAATTTGAAGCTAATGCATGCCCTGTCACAATGAACACCATCTGAATAACCTGTACCATGCCTTATCAATACTATCAGTCCAATATAGTCACACCCATCTGCAAATGAATAGCATGCATAACCAAAAATTGAAACATTATGAACATGATCAATCTGAATGAAGTAGCAAAAAGATCCTGTAAAAGAACAAACTGAATACTAAATGAAGTAGCATAAAGATCCTGTAAAAGAACCAAATTGAATACCAATCCAACTCTGTAATCTTTGATGCATGACCATATATATAATGAATTCCATCACATCATAATAGGCAACAATAATTCAATAAAGTGTATATGAGGATATGTCAACCAATACCATAGCACCGTTTGTATCTTTTTCATCAAGGAACAACAGAGGGGTGAAAACAACAAATTCCCCCTTTTTCCTTGATGGAAAAACACAAATCTCTCCCCCCCTTTTTGCATCAAAGAGAAAGGGTAAAAAAAGTGTGTAATTCCTCAAGTAGATGTATATACCCATATATGTAACATCATAGAAAGAATGAAAAAAAAAATCCTTTCCAAGAATCTTAGTCCAAATCATCAACACCAAAGCAAAGGAAAAATATAACATTATACTGCTACAAACCCAAATGTCAAATGATACCTGAAGATTAAAGATTTGTTACCTTGGCACTTTTCTTTTTCATCAAGGATTGAAGACCAGTTACTTGAACACACCACCTTCTTTGTCATGTTAACCTTCATCCTCCAT
This sequence comes from Sequoia sempervirens, assembly GCA_007258455.2. NCBI lineage: Eukaryota > Viridiplantae > Streptophyta > Pinopsida > Cupressales > Cupressaceae > Sequoia > Sequoia sempervirens. The sequence continues at coordinate 6,804 of VDFB02299002.1, read as the reverse complement.
TGTCACCTCACAAGAAAAAAAATGCTTTGATTAGCATTGATACATTGAGTCACAAGAGCATCTGAGAGGCTTTGCACCAAGATGCTTCCAAGACAAACCATTACATTTGAAACTCAAGCATCCAAAATAAGCTCATTTAAAACAAAGTGTACTGTCATGTCACAAACTTCTTAATCTAGTCAACCACTAGTTCAAGAAAGATAAGTAACCACTATGAAAAGCATTGGAAATATAATAGAGCAACAAAGTAGTTTATTGTCCAAAATATATCACTGTCCAGAAAGCAACAAGAACCAAAAGCATATCATGAAGCTGTCACTTACTCAATTTATCATTTGATATGAGCACCACCACTAGACCATATGACTGACATATATCACAAAACATCTTGCAAAAACATTCCTTAATGCAGAGATTCATTCACTGCCTTCACTGCCTTCCAAACCGGATGATTTCCTTTGTCAGCAATATCAAAATTTTAAGGCATTTAGACCACAAAGCTTCAACAACAATCAATGATTTTCAATATCAGAGACACAAACACTAACAATTTGTCATGTCACACTGTCATATAAATCCTCAATCAAATATTATTGTATTATCAAAAATGAAACCAAGGTCAAACCAAATGTCCTTATCACTGCCAAACCGAATCATTAAACAACTGTTACCTTTTCATCCATGACATTTCTGTTGTTATTGTTATAATCAAAAGTGATGTCTCTATCCAAGCTTAGTATAACATAGTCCATATAGATTCATCACCAAACATACTATCCACCATAGAAGAGTATGTTGTCATCAAAGCATCAAAAACCATTTATAGCATTGTCAGTTTTAGAGAATAATTATTGTCATTGAATGGACTGTCTGTCCACCAATTTTGTGCAAACATTATTCATGATGTCTTTTACTTCTTGGTTCATAGAAATACTTGTTATGAAAAACCATTATGTGAGCCAAAATAAGTCATTACTCTTCTTTGAAATCACTGTCTAGTTCACTGTCTAGGCTAATTCATTATCTCATTTGTTCCACTGTTATACGACTTGTGTATTGATTGAATATTATGCAAGATAATATGCCTTTTTCATTACATCTCAAACAAACAAGTGAAGTTGGATGAATGAGATATGTTGTGCACTATTGCAACTTAAAAAAAAAAAACTAGCAAAGCAAAGTATCACACTACTGCCTTCAATCAACTGATATTTCATTGTTGCTATGGTTACCTATATACCACTTTCTATGCGCAAAGTTGAACATTTTCAAGTACACTGATAAAAAAGCAACAAATAGTCACTGTCCTAACATGTAGTTCTTTTCAAGCATTGAACTCTTAGGAAATCTTTAGTTCACTGACTAAACACTTGATTCAACAGCAAAATATTTGTCACCATTATGACTATAGTAATCAAACTACATGTTGTAGATTACAAAATTTTGTACAGTTGTCAAACTCATACCTACACCTTAAGAATTGAGTGTCAACCTCACCAAAGAACTGCCAATGTACTTTCAAACTTGAATTCCAAAAACCATATGCAAACCTTCATAATTAACATAATGAAATATTGACATTTACAAACCTTTGCTTTACTTCTTATACCACCAAGCAAATACATGTTGTCATACCTCATTCTTGACTTCATAGGGGTAAAATGTGCTATCATAATAGACTCCCCCTAAGTATTTTCTTCTTCTCAATACCTGGATGATATCACATGTGCAAGTAGTGCACAAGGAGTTTTCACACATTCATATTTATTGCTCTTCTTGTCATCTTGATTGCTCTTTCTTCTCCAAACCTGTATAGTCCCTTTCTTTTTCTTTCTCAATGCATCTAGATTGTTATTTTTAAATGATGCCTTCAACTTACTCCTACATTGTTGTACTTTATACCCAATTTTATGACATTTAAAGCATGTGATGTTATAATCAATTTGAGGAATAAAGGGAACATTCTTTCTTGATATTCCAAAACTTCTAAGATCATATCTTCCATACCTCCTACAATTTCTTGCTCTATGACCATAAGCATGACAATGATAGCAATAGCCATGAAATTGAGAGTAGTTATACCTGGGAGATCTTGATGGTTTTTTTGTCCTTTCATCAACCTATTTATTTTATGTTTGAACAACAGCAATATGGTGACCAATATCAACCTTCGCTCTTGGTGTTTTCTTGGTTGTAAACTTCTTTCCATCAATAGTAGTAAACACTATCTCTGTTGGAAGTGGATTCATTCTAAGAGGGGGGGTGAATCAGAGTGAAGTAATTTTTAAATTTTTGACTCTGAAGGCACAACAAATTTTTTTACTAATTTAAACTCAATGTGGTAAACTTGTTTATGCAAGTGTGCATCAACATTTAAAATCAGATTGACATGAAACTTGATTAACATTTACAACTCATGTTAAAAGCATCATGTGATATTGTTCAATTAAAGTGTGAACAATCGTGTATGTGATTTTGTAATAGAACAACTTTGCTCAATGCACTTTTAATTTGCTTTTCAAAAGACTTTTTAACTTTGCATGACAACCTTTTGAAATAAGAAACTTTTGAGCATACTAAATGTATCAGAGCATTGATTGAATGATCACATTAACATGAAACAAAATGAGAGACAAATAAAATAACATAACATGAGATTTACTAAGTGGAAAAACCTTCTTGGGGTATAAAAAACCACTCGCTAAAATTTCCCTTTTATTAATCAAAGAGTACCAACTCTGTAACAATGTGGAGCACCAACTACGTAACAATGTGTAGCACCAACTCCCATAATCTTTCTGAAGCACCAACTTCATCAAACATTCAAAATATTGCAACCCATCAGAACCTTATAACTGCAATCATTCTTTGCAGTCATAAAATTACAATAGGATACAATTTTTTTTGCAATAATGCTCAACTCAAAACATAATATCTATAATACAATCAAAGATAAAAAAAATATGAGCCCACTCTTCTCTTTTTACAAAATTATTTCACAATAAACAATACTCTGTCTAGACAATTTCCTCTCTTCACATCACACTCTCTTTTGTGTTTTTGTAGAGATACATATATACAATGTTTGTGAAACGGTTATACATCTTTGTCAAGAACAAACCGAATTCAATAACAAGAGCTTTCAAACTAGTAAGAAACATAATATTTGATAATGATGCCAATCAAGGATTTTTTAAGAAAAAATCAATGATATGAAGATGAAATGCCACTATGAGATGAAACCCTTGAGTTTACACTCGGGTTCAAGGTAGTTTCATATTAGTTAAGAAGTTTATTCGAAACTAAAACAAATTTTTCCTCTTTTACTTCTCATTTACCAGATTTACCTTAGAAAAATCAAACATAATGCATAGATATTACCTTTGTCATGGTGGATTTAACTTGCAATCAAAATCTCTGAAGTTCTTCATGAAAACTTCCCAAACTACTGCTTCCAGCGCAAACCACCAACGATCTTGCCAACCATCAAAGGCCAACATAATTGAAAACCAAATCAAAATACCACAACAACCTTGCACAAAATGCAACTGAAATTCCAGCATGGCGGTGCTAGGGTTCCAAACCATAATCAATGAAAATGCAATATCATTTTTCCCTAAACAAGTCTTCTCTCAAGTCAGTCGATGACTTTGCAAAAGTTAATAAAGATTTGGAGTCCAAAGGAAAAAAGACACAATAATAATCAACTGATTAAAAATGATTATGAGTTTGCTTGACTAATCATTTACCAAGGACCTGACCACATGATCACCTCTAAATTTTGCTTGCAAACTGTCGACACATATTGATTATTAAAATAAACTATACTCTGAGTCAAAGATTCTCATAATGCCGACTTAAAAATATGGAGAATGATGGCTGCCAAGTGATATAACCAAGTAACCTTTTTACATAATTTGAACACAATATCACCACTGAAAAATGCTTTGGGAAACCCGATAGGGTTGATTCCATGTAGATGACGACCCCACAAATCATTAACATGCCAATGATAAATTAATATCATATGTAAAAGAGAAGGCTTCGAATAGTCAAGATAAGCATTTTCCTTTGGATGCCGACTATAAAGTCAAGGCTAGAGCATAAGTAAACTACAAGTAAAAATGATAAAAATTATATGCCATTTGAGCCAATAAATACCATCAAACAAGTGAGATACCAGAACCAAAGTGTATACTATGCCACCAGATAAAATGTGAGAACATGATATCTTTACTAAACCAAGTTTCATGGAGCAATTGAATCAATAACCAAATTGCCTGAGACGGTGTAATTGTTTGATAAAGCAATATAAATAGGCAATGAACCAACAGTATGTGCCAAATTTATCAACAATAAGTCATACCAACTGAAACCATATTGCCATAAGCATTACCTTCATCTGTTTATGCCATGAATCAATATACTTGAACATGTGAAGGTGACAATTTCATACATCTGAAGCTGAAGAAAGCCTTGTCACCATGAATACCATCTAAATAACCTGAACCAAACCCTATCAACACTGGCAGTCTAATTAAATCATAATCATCTGTAAAAGAATAGCATTCATAACACTGAACCTGAAGCCACATGAAAAATATCAACATGTAAAACTTGAAACATCATAAACATCTGCAAATGAATATCTGAAAGTAGAAGATAAACATGAATGGAGTAGCATCAAGATCCCATAAATGAACCAATTGTAATCAACTTGCAACAAATCAAGTTGAAATCTGAAATAGACGTCATCAAGAGCCATCAAATATGTATCATGTCAAAGCATAAAGAACCTGAGAGACCAAATATGAAATTGTCAGACCATGAAACCCAAGTAAGTGATTTTGTCATCAAGGACAAACCATGAACACAACTGAGATCCAACAATCTCATGTTTAGATTCTTCTGTAGAGCTTTGTCCAACTTCATATCCCACTCCTGTAGGATCTTTAAAATTATTTTGTTTTCCAATCATCTCATTCAATATATTAGTACTATGATCAAATTTTTGACTTTTATTTAATTGAGCCTTGACACTTTCAAGCTCTTTTCTTAATGTAACTACTTCTCCTTCAAGTTTTAGACATTCAATCTTTTTTACCTCCAAATCAAATCTTACAACATCTGCTATCCTCTTACATTCTTCAATTTCAATTTTCTGACTAATAATCATATCATCTTTAAGAGTTAGTTCTTTTAACAAGGAATCATTATCTGAACTTTTCTTTAATGAAGAAAACTCATTTTCTAGTTTAATACACAACTCATCCTTGTCTTTTAACTTGGCTTCCAATCCTTCTTCAGTATTTTTTCTATCAACCATTTGGGCTTTCAAAAATTCAATAATCTTTTTATCATTATTATGATCTTGTATTCTTTTTGTATTAACATTGACACTTTCTTGTAGGCGTACCTTAAGATCTTGGTTTTCTTTTCTAAGCCTCTTAAGTTCATCTAAGGTAGCAAACAGTTCATCCTCCAAATCAACCTCAAATTCATCACCTTCATATTCCTTTTCACTTACTAAGTGAATTTATTCTTCTCCAACTACATGATCACATTTAGTATTAACTGGCAAGGATGTTGCTTGAGACAAAACTTCACTAGACTTGACACTAGTGTTTTTCTTCTGACTTTTGTTTCTTTTGAACTTACCCATAGTACTCCTCTTATCAAGAACTTGGTTGAACTTAAATTGGTTAGGCTTATGTAAAAGTATAGCTCTTTACACCAACATCAATTGAAATCAGATATGTTTTTCACAAAACACATAGACTATACAAACAGACAGAAATACCTTCTCAAACTTGTGACATATTTGACAAACTTCCAAGACCAGAATCAATCCTAAGTATGAAACCTAATGCAGGACCCTACGCTCTGATACCAATTGTTGTAAGATGAAATACTCTAAAAGGCGGGGGTGAATCAAAGTATTATAAAATTTTCACTTGACTTACAACTTGAACTAAGACCTTGAAACAATTTTATGTAACCTTTTAATTGCAGAGTGAACATGGACAGGTCAACAAACTTTAACAACAAAATGAATGATCACAAAGACTTTACTTAACCATGTCAAAGCATAATTGTAATTGTTCATATTATACTACTTGAATAATTATTTTTCAATGTTTTATTTTCACATAACTTTATGCATAAGTTTGAACACTTTAATGACAGATTTAGACATTTATACAAGTATCAAAGCATTTGCACTAGCATGTGACTGAAATGAGAAACATAAGCATTTAAGTACATGGACTGAAAAATAGAATGCACAAATTTCATCACATAACACAATATTTTCCTAAGTGGAAAAACCCTCTTGGGGTATAAAAAACCACTCGTAAATTGATCTTTTATTCATTCAAAAGAGCACCAACTCAACACCAAAAATTTTGAAGCACCAACTTCAATAGGAGAACCAACTCCAACATTACAAGATTATAGGAGCACCAACTCCTTTACAAATTTAGGAACACCCATTCCAAGTAGCACCAACCCCTTTTAACACATCGCAATTATAGCATCCTATCAGAACCTTAGAAGTGCAAATTTTGCAACTCTAGAATTACAATAGAAGACTATGATAGATTTTCAATAAGCCCATCGAAGAATGTTGTATATCAACATCTTCTCAAATAATAAATAGATTTTCAATATAGAACAACTTTCTATTTTTCTTAAAGAGTACTCATAAAATCTCTCCTTCTCTTCACTGATACATTCACAAAAATACCAAAGACCCTTCTTTACATAATCTTTGCATATTCCCTTTTCAATCTCTCCCTAAGCAAT
>VDFB02299001.1:0-32018 GCA_007258455.2 Sequoia sempervirens | reverse complement strand
AAAACTCCCATAATCTACCCACATCTTGGTTGAGGTCTAGGATTTCATCACACATAGCCTTCATCGCATGAGTCTGAATTAATTGTAGACTTAGCCCAAGTACATGCTAGGCTAAGGTAGATCTAATGAATGGAAATAGAGGCATACAATTCTTCTTTAATACCTCCACCACAAACATATGCAAGGTCTTGGTTGTTTTTACGGTAAGAAAGTTGATCTTCTAATCTACCTATGGAATTTCCAATTCCAATAAAGGGTAGCTCGAAAGACGTGGACCAACTGACGAGGATTTGAAAGACCTCCTACACTTTGGGCTCTGCAAGACCCGTGAGGGTGATCCCTTAATGCATTTACAACCTCTGCACCATCATCATAAACAACATTAACAACAACAGATAATCTCATTTAATAGCTCAACATAATAGGATAATACTGAATAGAATAGGATGTTTATCAATAATATCAACTATTTGGAGCATGAGATAACTACAAAAACATTTCACAGTATAAGATAGTCATTGATTTGCAATTTGTAGCAAGCTTTAGGTAAAGGAAAACAAATACTGAACCATATGAATAAGTACGACTTAGATCAGTGCCATATATCGATTGGAGGAGTCAAATTTATAAGCATCTAAGGGTTTATGACATATTTAACACATAACATATAAGATCCTTGATAACATTGCTTTACAATATCATCAATATGTATTCTAACCCAATACTACTTATCAAATCCATATACAGAACATATCCACCTACAATCCCATTCAAGCATTTTAATTAAATCCTTGAATTAAAGCTAAAATAAGAATCATACACACCACAATAGTGACATGAATGAAACAACCCTTGATCATTTTATTCAAAATTCAGATATGCTTGTACAATGGAGAGACATGAGTTTGAATTAATCATATCAATTCAAATTCCAGTACTATCATAAAACATCAAATCCCCATGAATTCAAAACCTACTATAGAATGACTCAAAACCTAAATTGTATTTTCCCTAAAACCATCAAACTTTACAATTTTCTCTACAACTTCATCTAGACTCGACCAAAAATATTTAACTTGCTAACCATGCTTTAGCCTAGAAGTAATACTTCTTACTTAGAAAAAGAAGGAATAAACAAAACATTGGGCGAGAAAGCTCACATGTCACCGTGATGTAAGACTTGTGATATTCAAAAGAATTTATTTACAACAACAATCTCCCAAAAGAATTTTCTTGTTTCGCCGTTGCCCGGTGAGAATGGTTGATGCAACAACAAAAAAATTCAAAATTCCCACCCACCTAAAATTTTGTCACCAAAAGCGGAATAAGGCCCGCTACAACAAGCGGATTTGTCAGCATTAGGCTACTTCTTTTCACTCTTCCTCGATTTAAATATACATTTTTACCCATTTTGGTAACTCTTCATCAGTTGTCCAATCAAAATTGATCACCTGATTCACCTTGACACTATAAGGTTTGTACTTAACTGCCACCCGATTCACTTCTCTTTCAAAAGACTCCAAGAATGAGATGGTGCTAATGATTTTTTCCATACAACTCACCAACAAATCATAATCACGAGGTTATACGTTTTTGAGGGTTTTGTGGTCCAAACATGATATAAAGGGGCTCTTATATTTTTTGTGATTACTGTAGCTTGTGTAAGAGGCCCCATGGATACTATTGTAATTGTAGGATGCATGAATAGGGCATAGGATGAGAAATAAAGAAGGTATAGCTGCTATCCTCAATAGTTTTGTGAAGAAAAGTATGTGAAATAGAGAGGTTCAAACCCCTAGGTTTCAATAAAATGTATGGGAGATCTAATTTTATGAATTGCATCACATATAATTGGGGGAGACCCTAATGGGTTGTTTTAGAACCTTGAATATAAAATGATATACATACACACACACACACATATATATGTATGTATGTATGTATGTATGTATGTATGCATGTATATGTATTTTTTAAATGTAAGAAATGTAGAAGTACAATTCTTGGATGCTCTCCTAGAACAATAAATGCAACATATCATTAAAGAAATCTATATCTATGTATATAAATGTGTATTTCTAAATGCAAGTGTAAATGCAAAGAGCATATGGTTTTGTAGTGTTATAGATACAACATATCCATAAATTAATGTAATTGAAATTCTAAAGTCTTCAACACATATAATATAAAATCGATCAAACTATTAAACTACATGAAAAATAAATGAAAACAGTAAATGCATATGTATGTGTATTTGTAAATGTAAGTGTAAAATAAATAAGAATAATGAAAATTATAAAAGAATACAAGGAAAGGTCTCCTCCCTTCTTGGTAGTGATAATCTCCTCCACACACAACCCTTAAAAATTATGAATAGAGGAATATAATCTTTGAAGAACTCAAAGTTGATTCTCTCCTACCTGATGCAATTAGTCATTTTATCCTTTCAAAAATTTATAGTGATTACTAGAGGCACATAGACCAATTATTCATAATAGAATAATTTGATCATACTTTTCCAATGATGGCATTATGAGAAAACTTTAGGTTAAATGAATAATTCCTAGCTAAGTTCTTTAAATCATGTCCAACCGTATAAGAGAAGACCGCTGCTATGTGTACCTGGATACCATGGAGAAAGGCTCTTTGGGCTCTTTCATCAATCACCCTACCTTAAAACATACCAAAAGTCTCCTAGCAATTAGGCATAGGAAGATTTAAGATGACTTAATTTTTTTTATTTCTAAAGCATAAACTTATGATGACTTAACCAGGCCTAGTACACACTCCCTCCTCATTAACCACTTAGACATATGGAAATTAAATGTGAATTTGCTGCTATTTTTAGTCATATAGGTGTCCAATAAACCACTTGGTGGTGTTTCCCTTCAAGTTTATTTACTTGAATAAAGAGAAAAAATCCTTTGATTACAATTAGAGAATACATTTAAGGCCTTGGTTGTGTAACTGGTGGACCATAGTCACATTTAACACTTGTTACAAAGTTTGGGAGTTAAAATGTTAAGTAGATTTGATTTGCGATGGGCACATTTGGATGGTAGTAACAATAACTTGCAATCTATCAAGACTTGATTACCTTATAACCCATGAAATTCTAGCGATGAAATGATAGATTAATCATTATGTCACCTTAGGATCACATCACCATGAAAGAACTTCATTCAACATCCTTATGAGTGCAGGTACCACCAAATAGGTATTTTTTAGATCTGTCTTCCTTGAGTGAGGGAAATTCAGGAAGAGAAGAGGAAAGCGAGACATGTAGTATGTCTAAAAGAGGGAGATCAACTAGAGGTCAAAAGATTAGAAGAAAATTCCATAAACGCATGGAATTTTTTCTTGCTGAAGGGGGGTCATGTTCTTATGATGATGAGAGCATAGGTGACGTGCCCTTGAGGTGCCAGGTACATCTGAAACAATGGGTACCCAAGGAACTTCCTCCAATAAACAGCGATTTTTGTGTCAATGAGAGGATATATCACATAACACCATCGTCATTACATGGTTTGGGCCTATTTTTCATTGATGACATAAAGGTCTATTACAAAAAAGTTACTGAATTGATGGAGTATGCTAGACCCTTTTACAGTTACAAAGATTGGATGCAACTGGTTCGATATACATGAAGTATGCGTATGTATGCACTGTTAGCAAATTATATACAACTAAAAGATAAGGATCAAAATAAAGGAGTGGCTATGTACATTGATGGAAGGCCAAAAGCATCAGGGAATATTACAGGGTTTATAAACAGTACATGACTTGGGTCAACAAATAAGCAACCCAATTGCATATTTGAGGCGCGCAAGGGAAACCGTGTATTCGTATGTGCGATAAAATCAATAACTGCAGGGGAAGAGTTGCTAATCAATTAAAATTTGAATCGCTTAGTTACAAATGTAGTTACTATGGGGGTGGTACGTACTATGTACCATTTTACCCAACCTCCAATTAATGACTCCAATATACCATTTTATTCTTATATTTTTTTTCGTAAGTCTATTGGTTTCATTTCAGTAATATTTTTTTATATTTAATTTTTGTCACAGCGGAACATTGATTGTACAGAGAAGGCTCTGGCCTAGAGCACAGATCATGATTTATCTTCAGGTGCTTCTACCTGACAAGTTTACCTCATTGTAATTGTACAAATTAGATATGAGCAAAATATTTTATTATTATGTTGTTTTGATAAGTTTATTGGGTTAATTTCAATAATTTTTTTAATATTCTTGTTGCAATCGACTGATTAGGGAAAGGCACTAGTAGTAGACAAGAGCATCTATAGGGAGGTGCAGTCAATATTATGTGATGATGACATATCTTATTCAAAAAATCCTCTCGATATGATAAGGAAGACCCAAAAAAAATGCAATGAAGAAATCCTTAAGTTGTTATTCATAGTGTCTCAAACATATGAGATAAGAGAGAGGGTTAAAATATTGACTGAGAGATCACAAAAATTGCAAGTAAGCTGTCATGAGGTCTTTAATTATAACATAAGTTCATTCATGGTTTTATATTTTGTACTCTTTTATGTCACAAACTAAAATATGTGTTGTTTTTACAGGATTTTTTGCATCCTCGTGATGCTCCTTGCCATGATCAGGGTACTAAAAGTGTTTCCTGAGGAGTAGGGGTTGGTACAAGTGTCCATCCTAATCTTCTTGCGCATACATCACATTATCTGACCCCATCATCCATGCCTATATTGTCGTCTGAAATGTCAGCAATACATACCATGCAGGCATCCGTTAGTGCACCCTCTGGCAGCGAACACATGCCAGAATATGCGTCAGGACATGTACCTGGGGATGCAGAGGCCACTAGTACTAGTGATATTTTAGCAGCATTTCCTGGATCTTCCCGTATTACTAGTATGAGAACATTGCCGGTCACATTTGTGGTGACTGAGGATTTTGTTCCCATAAAGATAGAGAAGGTACTAGGTACTTTAAAATGTTTTAATTATTATTATATATAATCCAATTGAAATTTACTTATTGATCGCTCTTTTTAGACTATTGATCCCATGATCATTTTGCAGGAAATGATGTTTTTTATAAACATCTAAGTAATATTACATTGGAGCTCTTCGGGCCCACCATACGTACACAGTGGAATGCCCAAAATTAAGATTTAAAAGATGAGCTCATTAACCGTTTAGTTGTGGTCTTCGGTGATAAAACATTCAATGGAATCAAGGTCCTTAAGAAAGCTGGTACCTATCTAAAGTATGTGAGGGACCAATATAGGTCACATTTAGAGAAGAACAAAAAGTACGAGCATCCCCCCATGATTCTGGAGAGGGAGTGGAAGGACCTGGTGTCGGATGGAAAGGAGAAGGTTGAAAAGAAAAAAGGAGAGACACCACCAAGCCAGGGAAGGTATGTGATACTATCAACAATGTAATTATATACTGATTACTCTTTCTTTTTACATAATCTAATATATTTCAAACTTTTCATAGGCTACCTGACACATCGAAGGCAACAAAGGAAAGACTAGAAAAACATGGGCAACACAAACTTGGCTCTGGTGGTTATATGAAATTAGCCGCATGAATTGTAACTATCAATAAATGAAATATTGTATCCAAATAATAAATTGAAAACAATTTTGGTTTTATCACACCATAGAAGCAAAATTCATGATCTTATACAAAAATGTAGGGCTCTGAATTCAACATAGTTCCCACAGAAGATGACATGAAGATTTCCTTCCAACAAGGCTATGGAGTCGTTGCTGAACACCTAAGAGTCTTGACTAGGAAAATACAATCTTCCACTGCATCCAACACACAAGTAAATAAACTCAATAAATTTTATTTAAAATTAAATACTTGTGCAATCTATTCAATATTAAGTTCCACCATAAAGTAATTACATGCCTATTTGTTTTAAACATTCAAGCAATGATAATACTGCACATGACATTGGAATGTAGTCTAGTGAGGGTGGAGCACAACCTGTAGATGAAGGTCATGGTGTGCATCCTGGTACTTTAGAACATGTAGAGCGTGATCAACATGTTGAGCATGATCAGGTTAGAGAAGATCATGAACATGATGTGGCCCCATCAGGTAAAGAGGACCACTCTAAAGTTATTTTAAACATATTTAATTGCAATTGGTGTATTAATTAATGTAGCCTTTCATGTTTCAACTTTAGAGCATGTAGAGCATGATCAACGTGTTGAGCATGATCAGGCTAGAGAAGATCAGGAACATGATGTGGCCCCATCAGGTAAAGAGGACCACTCTCATGTTCTTTTAAGCATATTTAATTTCAATTGGTGTATTAATTAATGTAACCTTTTGTGTTTCAACTGCAGATCAGGATTTAGAGGGTGTTCAACATGTTGAGCTCTATAACAGAAGTTCAGGAACATGATGTGGGCCCATCAGGTAAAGAGAACCACTCTAATGTTCTTTTAATTAATGGAATACTTGTAACAATAATAATAAAACATATTAGTTTAACATTTCTTTGTTATTGCAACAAACCCCCCCTTGCAGCGACGTCCACTTCATGAGTAGACGACTAGGCGTACATTGAGATTATGAGCAGAGGGAAAAACAACTAAAGGGGGGATAGAATATTTAGAAAATGATACTCCACTTCAGATTTTTTTATCTTTGAAAAAGAAACAAAAAAAAAGTGATTGTAATCATATCATGACAACCATATTTTTGATAATATGTAAAAACTGAAAGAATGAATATTATATGTTAATGAATGAATGTGAATATGTTAATTAATGAATGTTATATGTTAATGAATGAATGTTATATGTTATTAATGGATGAATGAATGTTATATGTTATTAATGGATGGATGAATGAATGTTATATGTTATTAATGGATGAATGAATGAATGTTATATGTTATTAATGGATGAATGAATGATTAATGTTATATGATTGGGTATGGGGAATGGAGAGTGATGTGGGGGGGGGGAGGGGCCAAATGAGCTTCCACCGTCACGTGGTTGGCCTTGTTAAGTAGAGAATATTAAACTATTCTCGAAACAAAGAGAAGCTCAATAAGGTAATGCACTTTTCAATATAAGAAATACATCGTTTGAAGCATCAAACCAATATGCAAAGATGAAAGAAAGTGCTAACTTTTCACTATGGTGGCAGAAAAATGATTCTTTATACCTCAATCAATGCTTTGCATCATAATTTGAAGTTGTTTCCATTCCAATGTTCGAGTTTAGTTTGTTTGTATGGATTTGTATGAATACCACATTGTGTTGTGTGTGGATTTGGTTTCAAAGTCGTTTCTTCTGTTTTTAGTGGTGACATAACTCTAAAATTTGACTTTTGTGCATAACAGGTTAGTGGAAAATTGACAGCTCTTAGGGTTTAGAGGCTCGATTGAGATAGATACATGGATATTTGGATCTTGTTGTTGATGGGAGGTTTCCACTTAACCATGAAATTTTGTACCATCTACAGGTATGCAAAAGTTTCTCTACTTACATTCATTCTTGATCATAAATGTTGTAAATGATATTAATGCTTCAAACTTAAGATTCGTTTCATTGTTATAATGATCAAAATGTTATACTTTGCTATAAATTCAAGCATTCTCTTGCCCCTACCCTTTGCTCTCTCCCCCCTCCTTTTAAGAATTTTCTTTGTCATAAAAGATTCACATTTATGTCTCATTTACACAAATTTATCTGAAGCGCTAGGAGTGAATAAAGATATGTAAAAGATGATGGATTATGTCTAAACAACAACTTTCCATCTTATAGCTAATTAAATCCTTAATATTTGAATAGTTTAGAGCTCGAATAATGCTTGTATATGCATGCGTAGCAATAAGGGAGCCTATGTGAAGATTGAAATTTAAAACATCACTTTGTTATTTTTCCTTAGGTAGTGAAATGATATTTTGAGTAATACAAAGCTACACACACATTGATATTTTTTGGCATTGCATTGAGGAATTTTTTTTCTCTTATACCTACCCTCAGCTAGACATGGAGGTATATAATATTGGTTTCTAGGTTTATTCTGTAAGTAGTTAATTTCACAGAGGAAGACTAAAATATTCTTAATGTCCTGTTCAGGTGTGAAAGCATATGAATCACTTGCTGAAGACACCATTTTGTATTCATCCAAAAACTGGTTTGTTCTTTTTTTTATGTTTCTTGCATGTGTTTTTTTTAGGCTCTAGAGATGTAGCTCAGATCTTTCTTTTGCACTTTTCATCTATTTTGATGATAACAGTAGATTGTCCTCATATTTTTTCATGTAGAACCTTATTTTCTACTAATCAATTTGCAAACCAGTCACATATTAAGGACCATTTCACTAACTTGTAGTCATCCATTACTTCATATGTTGCAGGTTGTGTCTGTGTGCCAATAAATCCTGATGATTACAGGAACTTTAATCCTACAAGTGTACCCAATCTTTCTCAAGTAAAAGTATTACCTTATTTTATAGTACTTTAAATGGTCAATTGAAGTTGCTTCTTTAGATCTAAGATAGTTGAACCCTGGATTAAAATATGGTATTAGATGGGCAGTATAATGATAAAACTAAGGTCCATTGAACACAAATTACGAACATAATTTACTGGACTATGAATAGTGTTACAATTATAATTATTTCTCCTTTACCTACTGCATTAATGAAAAAGATAACAGATATTGGAAGTTCATTACATGTCTCATGTATGTGTTATTATTTTAATTTTGTTTAAGTTGTTCAAGAGCTTGATTAGGTCAAGAATATGTTCTACAAGCTCATTCTCTTGACACTACTCAACATTTTCCCTACACATTTTCTCTTCAATCCAGACATTTCTTAACTCCTTCCCTTGTTAGCCCTTGGTTGTTCTCAAGTGTAATGATTTTTCTATGCATCTTGGTACAGATGTATGATCAATCATCTCTTATGAAGCATGGATAACCTTTCATGGAATTTTTGTTGTAATTAGACAATTTCCATTGTGAGAATAATCATTTAATTTGTATGGAAGTAAGTCTTTTTCATATTATTTGACTTGGTATTGTAAACTTGTCTTTGTAGGATTCTCTCGGGGGGAACAACAAAACTATGATGATAGGTAGAGTTGTACAACACCATAAATCATTTGGCATTATCAATATACTACTTATAGAATACTCTGTGCAAGTAAAATGGAATGTGCAATGACAATTGGTCTCAAATTCAAATCTGAATATAAGAACATTATACACAAGAAGATGGTATCTATTCTATGATTTAAAGAACCCCAAAATAAGAAAATTAATAGGTTCCATTTGTTTACTTGCTCTTAGACACTTATTTAATCGGTGTGACATTGGATCTGTCTTGCCGACAGAAGTCATCGGAAGGACATGGACTATTAGAGTGAGTTTTCTATCCTGTGCTGATGATTGATCTCTCACCGATGGGTTGGATTTGGTGGTCATCACCGAGAGTCTCCGCGATGGTACATTTCAACGAATATTAAAAAAAAAAAAATTGCATTGTTTTGTCGCAATTTCAACGAAACCCACCAACGAATCACCGAAAAGGTCCAATGAAGTTGCTATAGCTGTGACGAAGGCTTCGTCGTAACTCCTTGCCCATTTCATCGCAATTTCGATGAAGGCCACTGAAAAATCACATAAAAGGTTTGACGAAGTTGCTTAGCTACGACGAAGGCTTCGTCGTAACTCCTTGCCCATTTTGTCACAATTTCAATGAAGGCCACCAACGAATCACATAAAAGGTCTGACGAAGTTGCTTAGCTACGATGAAGACTTTGTCGTAACTCCTTGCCCATTTCTTCGAAATGGTGACGGACTTCTAGTGTTGTTTCGACGCTTCAAATGAGCCATTGCAATTGCATTCTGGTTGTAATTCATCAGTGGATACACGAAGTTTTTGTCGATATTTCAACGAACATCCGAGTCATTTTATGATGCCGACGACCGACGAATCTGCACCATTATTTCGACGTTTAATTGATTGTCAGAATTTCGACGAAAAAATAGTGACGATTTTTTTTTCGTCAATTCGTCGATTTTCCGACAAATGTTTATCGAATGACCAACGAACATTCGTCAGAAAATGGAGTCAAATTTAGTAGTTAAGGGTAGGGGCAATTTTTTTTGCATTTTTTTCAATAACCAAAATAGGCCAAATTTTATGTTAATCTTCATCTCTCAAGTCTCCTAGATTCAACAGTGAGGTTTGTTTTGTCCCAAGGGATCATTTGTAATACTTCCCCTATAAAACCCTCATGATGAGCATCCATAAAAAATACCTTTTTCCAACAAAGATTCATAGACCCATATTTGTAAAAATAACCACAAATCTACAACCCCAAAACCCAAATTTGCAAAAAACAACTTGCACAAAACCCTAATATCTTGCAATGTTTTTATTCTTTTCCTACAAGCCCTAGATTTGATTATACACCAGATCTACTCCAACAAGGGTTATACCAACCACAACCATGACTCTACTACCAAATGAAAGGAAATATGCATTCACCCAAGATAATTTCCACATAACCCAAATAGAGAAATCTATGCAAACAAGTATTCAAAATACATATGAAAAAGAATAGATAACATACCACCAAATATGTCACAAGATATACCTTGGATAAAACCTCAAGAGCGAAAAAAATAGCCTCTAAAATAATCCATCACTCATGTATTATTCAACAATAAAGATTACAATACATCTTCAGAGTCCTCCATGAACACATTTGAAACATCAAGCCCTCTACAAGCATTCCATGTGAACAATCATGTAACCACACATCTCGTGCCATGCTTCAACCCCAACAAATGCTAACAAGAGATTATCTTAACCCCTTAGCCAAAATATCCAACCAACTATCCAACCTTAGACACCTACCCATGTGTTTTCTTTTATAGAAACAAGCTCACACAAAACCACCAAGTGGTATTACATAAAACCATGTGACTAATACTATGAGCTTACAAAACCATTAACCGCCACATTTGATTCTTCATACTATGTTTTTCCAAACATTAAATATTTTTCCCATGTGTGACCCCACATTAAATATTTAATCCAATGTTACATACAACACATAAAGTGGCCCCAAGAATGTTAACCCATGTGATGCACGCATCCCTATATTTCCTAGGTGCACCATATAATAAATAAAATATTAAATTATAACATTATGCAAGGTGGAAAACACACCTTTTCCTAACAAAGGAAACTATATTCAAGCCAAATCCTTTTTTCTAAAACTATTTGATGAAGTAATTATGTATTCTAACCTTGATTTATATACCTAATTAAGCATGACTACTTATTAATAGTTGTTACAAAGAGACGTCATCCATCACCTTGGTGGGATGCATCCTTGTAAACATTCTCCTTGATTTGCATATAATTAAATCACTCTATTCCTCCTCATCTATTAGATTATATATTCTATTATATATTTTAAATATGTAAATATATTCTATATTTAATATGTATAATTTGTAGCTATACTACAACTGATATAATGAATAAATATGTTGTAAAATATGATAAAGAAAGATTGTTAACTTTTCCCCTTGACTCAAAACCATGTTGTGATCAAAATTTGAGTATGTAAAATTTCTTTTGCTTGTGGTCAATTTCCCAATATTTCACTATTTTTTAAATTAATATAAATAAGATATTTCAAACCAAAGAATTTATCTTTAACCAATTAAATTTTATGAAAATAAAAATAAAAAACTTACAAATTTAAAATTCTTTCTTTTTAGCTTGATATAGGGCGATACGATGAGCACATTTATCGAAGACTCATAGTTAATAATGAGATGGATTCTTATTGGGTGTGGTGCTTCTTGGTTGATATTACAAATTGTGGTAAAAAAATGAAGTAATAATGAAATGTAAAGGGGCTTTAATACCTAGTCTAATAAAAAGTGGGTCGATTAGGAGGGTAATTATAGATATATTCACTCATGATAATAATGTGCTATGTGAATCTTGGTGTGAAAATATGAGTCTCAAGAAGAAGACCTACACATGTTTTGTGTGACAATAAAATATTTTGTTTTTAACCTCTCTAGTCTTGATCACCCTTAATCATGAATTCCTCTTTTAGGAGGGAAAGGGAAGAGGTGATTCTAGGAAAAGGAGACAACCTTGGTGGACAAGGGAGATGATGAAAATAATGTGTATATGGTGAAATGGTGGGAAATTTCATTGAATATTTAGCAAAAGAGATTAATAATTACTTTCAGCCTTGGGAAAACCTTGGGCCAATCTTTAGGGAGAAATGATTTCTTTGATACAACCTAGTCACTTAGTTGTGCATCCATTATTTTAATGATATCTAGTACCTATTTTCTTCTTGATGATATTGAGAGTGTGGTGAATCAAGTAGAATTTTTTTAAATGCTATTTGAAGCACTTCCATATACTAAAGGATGCTATGAAATAATGGATGATGACACTCGTTATAGAGAAATAATGGAGATGAATAAACAATAAATGTGAAGCAATAACTAAAACTACACATCATTTTAAAATTGCAAAGAGAATCTCCCTCATGATGTTTCCATGTTTCCTAACTACTCTCTTGCCAATTATAGATTCAAACTCACCTATCCCATCCTCCACTGCACCCTTTGCTTGCGATAAGTTTTCTCTTCCTTTGGAACTGTTGGTTGCCCATAGTGCTTGTTGGGTGAAAATTATCACATTTTGTGTGGGTTCCTTTTGTCGACCTTGGTTGCATTCTTGTGCTTGTGCTTAGGGTTGGATCAACCCCTTCTTTTGGTGCTATGGATGTAGGTGGTGCCCCTCCTCTGGTGCTTTCTTCTACTATTGGTGAATGTTGTTTTTCTAAGGTGGCTAGGTCTGGTCTTGCTCTCTCTCTTTAAGGGAGAAGTTTCTAAAATTTCATCCTATTATTTGTTCCAAATCCTACTTGGTGGTGCTTTGTGGCCTAGATGTGGTGGAAAATGAGGATTCCTACTAACATAGAGTTTTGGTGTGTAAATTCTCCAACCTTTGGCCCTCTCTTCTCAAATTACTCAACTCGGTGTTGGTTTCTTGGAGGCCTCTTGTGGCTTGAAGATTGAGTTGTTATCTTGTGCAAAAGGTTTTTTGATTGCTTCCTTTGTCTCTTTTAAGGATAGAAACTTGGTGTTGGGTAAACCGTGGGATTGGGGAGAGCACTCTCTCTCTCTCTCAATTAAACCTTGGAAAAATTCCTTTAACCCCCTTACCAAACCACTCAATGTGCATCTAGTGTGGGTTAGACTTTTGATTCTTCTACTCTATATTTGAGAGGTTTCTTGTTACAAGGCCATTAAAAACTCTATTGGTCACTTCTTGAAGGTTGAGGATAATACTTCCTACATGGGGAACTCTATTTTCTCTCATAATTTTGTGGATATTAAAATCTCCAAGCCTTTTCATGGGGATGTAGTTTTGATGGTTATGAATAGGCCTTGGAA
The DNA here is from genome assembly GCA_007258455.2 of Sequoia sempervirens. Classification (NCBI taxonomy): domain Eukaryota; kingdom Viridiplantae; phylum Streptophyta; class Pinopsida; order Cupressales; family Cupressaceae; genus Sequoia; species Sequoia sempervirens. The sequence continues at coordinate 18,539 of VDFB02299001.1, read as the reverse complement.
TAAACCTTTGGATTATGAGGATCTCCCCTTCAAATGTCATTAGTGCTTCTCCATTGGTCATCTGCTTGTGGATTGTCCTCTCACAATGTAAGGGATTTTCTACATGGTGGAAGGATGCTAACAAAGATAACTTAAATATTGATGCTCCTGATTCTCAATCATATGACCCCTATTAGGATGAGGATGAATCTTTTGCTTCTAGAATTTCTCTAGTGTGTCCCTCAGACCCTCTTGTGGTACCTCTTTCCCTATCCTAACAACTGATTATGCTTTTGGATTCACATCAACTCTAGAAGTTACTTGTGGTGGATGGCCACTCTTCACCTTTCCATTCCTTGGTTCTCTCATCATATGTCGATGAGATCTCCATGGGGAATGCCCATTAGTTCTCGTTGTTATGAAAATTTGGATGTTAGTGTCTCTTGGAATGTTGTGAGGAGGAAGAAGGGTCCTCCTTTCTCACTTCCCCAAAATCATGTTCAAGTGTTGAGTAAGAGGAAAACACATTCTATACCTAGTATTGTTTAAAAGGGACCCAATGGGTCCCATATTTTTCCTTTGTTTGTTGTTGTTCTTTGCAGTTTGGAGGATGTTGTCCCTCTATTTTGGTTGTGTTTTTTCTTTGTTGTATCTGGATAGCTTGGGAATGTTTTTCCTTTCCTTAAGGAAACTTTGCAAAGGGTTGGATCCCTAGTTTCTTGATTTATTTATTCTTTGGTCTTATTGTACAAGGGTCTGAACCCTTTCAAAATCCCTACTTACCTTAATCAAAACTAAAATCAAACATCAAACCTCCATTATTTTGGATAAACTCCAAGGATAGTATGTGATTTATTCTTTCTAGAATTCTAAACCAATGGACATCACTAGGGCATTGATTAGACGATTAGTTCATAAAAATGGAACTATAAGATTTGCATAAGAGTTGATTCTAAAATGGGTAGGGAGGCCTCATATTAAAAAAAAATCAAGAGTCAAATGAAGGGCCAAGATGTAATGTTGAATCAATGGTTAATATTTTGATGCATGGAGAGGATGATTAGCCTTGTGACAAGTGTCGCAAGGGAAATGAAGATCTAAGATCAAAGGATGGGATTTGATCAAGGTGTAAAATTAAATGAGAAGAGGGAAATATGCATGTGGTGTGGAAAATTTAAAAAGGATCACACATGTGTGAGAAAGGTGGCATGTGTGGGAGATATGCTCACACATGTGTGAGAATTTGAGGTGAACATGAGTCAAAGGTCAAGGGGTGAGGTGGAGAATTATAATTCCTCGAAGTTAGCATACTCATACATGTGGGAGAATAAAGTGGGTTGATGTGGAAGTCAAAGATGCTTCCAAGATGGCATGCTCACACATGTGTGAGAAAAAAGTGGGATGAGTTACCATGCTCACACATGTGGGAGCATGGGGAGATTGGGGATACATGTTAAAATGATAATGGTCAATATACTAACTCATGTAGGTGGGAGCACATGGGAGATTGGGGATACATGGTAAGAGGAGAATGGTCAAGATTTTAATCCATGTAGGTGGGAGCATGGGGGAGATTGGGGATACATGGTAAGAGGAGAATGGTCAATATTTTAATCCATGCAGGTGGATTTAATGACTATGATTAAAAGGCCAATGATGAATGATGGTGTGAAATTAAATAATAGAGGAAATGTTAATGAAAGATTTAATTATCTTAATAATTTAACTAATCACGAGTTAATCAATTAATTAAGTTGAAGGAATTTAGGATGGTTAATTATCCTAAACCAACTAATTAGAAAATTTTTAGTTGATTGATTTAGTTAGGAACTAAGGTTATTTTTTTATCAATTAACCTTATGGGAAAAAAAGAGAATTTAAGAATAATGAAGAGTAGATAATTAATTAAATAATGAAATATTTAATTAATTTGTGCAAAGTCAGTATGAAGGAAATCAATGGTAAATTTTGGATGTCTACATTCCCCCCTCTTTAATATGGTGTCATGACTAAAAGAAGCGGTGTCATGTCAAAGAAGAATAAAAAGCAGAGAGGAAGAGGCTTTGGTAGTAGGTTTTCTTGGTTTTTAGGAAGAATGGAATCAATGAATGGATTGGAGGTATGAGATTTTTGAGAATATCACATCATTCCCATAGTTGTTAGTATAATACTTATTAATTGGGAGTGTTTGTTTGAATTGTTAAAATAAATTTTATACTTAATGAGTTGTTATAGGAAGTATAACAATTCTCTTATAATATATGAGATGAGAAGGTAGGAGTGAAACACTGACTACCCCTCCAAAGGTGCAACATTTTTGGGCTCACATGACAAGTATGTGAGAATGTGTAAAGTGTGCATGCAATAGGTGAGTACATGTGTCTCAATCATATGAAGTGAGATAAAAAACTAAAATTCCCTATGTGGAGGCTTAACTAGTGTGATTAGGCCATCCTATGAACAATGAAATGCTAACCAGATGTGAAATAGCCCTATTTACACTAGAAACCATCCTTAAGTGAAACTTAGAGAGTAATGTTTACAAAGGTGATGATGGGTCCCAACTACTAGGCCATGTTAGGTACCCATGTACAAATTTCTCATAAACGGAGGAAAGGAGAAAACCCTGTAGGAAAAAACTCCTCTCCAAAAGAGAAATGATACAATAAAAATGGACAACTGAAGAAGATAAGTGATAGAAGGACATCATGACCCCCCAAGGACTAATTCTAACACAATGTACAAAATATGTCTCCCCCATACGAGAGAAAAGAGAAGGTCAATGTGACCCCCCAAAATATTAGAAGGAAAGAGATCCATGCAAAAAAATTCTCCCTCTCAAAACTTAGACAAGAAGAGAAACGATGCAACCTCCCCTCAAAATGTTGTTTGTGGTGTTGGTAGATGCACATTGTAGAGGAAATCACACATGATTCTACTGAGTTGACACAAGAAAAATTATTAGAGATGCACCAAGGCCTAGATGTAATAAAGGTAATCCATGGCCTTCTTTCTATGGACCCAAAAAAATATTTTATTACACTAGCAAAAAAAGTGCTAAACTACCTTCAGATTTTGAAATTGCCACACTTAAGGAACAAGTCCTTACAAAAATTATGTCACCACACACCATATCTAATGCAAGAATTCTCATCTCTCACTAAATCTACATATCTATGCCTCAAGATTCTATAACAATTATGTCAAGTCAACCAACCATACCTCCCATTGACACAAATTTGATACCATTTTCCAAAGAATATGTCAAGCCACTATATCAAACACCCTTCACATCTAATAACATGACCGCATATATTCCTAATTAGAAAATTTCTTCATCCATACCCTATAACACCCAATATTTCACATCCAATATTAACACAAACATAAATATCCCATTTTCTACATGATCTATCACATCCAACATTCATACTAATATCCCATTTGCTTCACAACCTCTCATATCCAACACCCATACAAATATCCCAACTCATTCACACCCATTGTCTACACTTAACATTCCAAACAGTTCACAATCTTCCACAAATACATATATTCCAATCCATTCACAAATTTCCTCCTTCAACATCTTGAATCACTCTTCTATATCTAAAATTCCCATGAATACAATTTTTTTGAATTAATAATGATTTCATTTTCAATCCATTCCATTTACCATCCCCATAAATACACATATCCCTCAATCCCATAATTTATCATACAACTCATTCAATATCCCACAACAATAAAATATTCCACAAAATTAAAATCCTTCATTTAATTCATCAACCATCCCACAACATCACACATATATTCCCTCTAATCAACCACGTCCAATCGAAACGAAAAATGACATGGCATAAAAATTACAAAATTTCCATAAGAAAATAACTAAGATGAAATTAGGACATATAAAGAAAAACTACACACTTAAGGATTGTTGCCACCACATTAGCCACCCCCTTCAGATAGAAAATTTGCACCCTCTACTTGGTTTAAAAATCAAAATTTTCATCTTGTCGGCCTTTCACTCAGTTTGCAAATCAATTTCAAAAGCCGATGAGGTTTTATAACTTCTCCCCCACCCGATGTTTCTAAGGACTTAACGTAGGATCTTTTGTGTTCATCTTTTCTGGCAGTTGTCAGTCGACCCTCAACTACTAAAATATCTTTATGGCAGATAAAGTGAATCAAGGCAAGAAGATATGAATAGTAAGGGGACTTGACAGATTGTTGTGAAGTTTTGGAAACCTTTGTCAGTTCCCGATAGGGTTCCCAAAACTTCACTATTTTAGTCGTTGCTTTAAAAGCTAAGGATGGTCACTTTTATAAACATTCTTTACAAAGGTGAAAAGGGGTAGTAAGAATATTTAAGCACTTCAAAGGGTTATTACAATGTGGCAGATTATAAACAGGTCTCTATGATTAGGGTGGACTCCGAAGCTATTTCAAAAACCCTACCCAAAAATTGATAACTAGTACATTTAGAGACGAATAATGCTTCATTGATAGAGATGTATTTGCAGAGAGAAAAGGTACTTGCAGAAATAAAAGTTACACGAAGAGATACATCCATAAATGATAGATTCATTCACCATGAGCATAAAAAGGAAAGCAACTTGTTATAGGAAAATATGAACACAGAGTAAAATAGGAGATTGCAAAAACACCCACATTACATAGAGCAGTTCGAAATCCAAAAAGATATATATATATATATATATATATATATATATATATATATATATATATATATATATATATATATATATATATATATATTCATCATAAATGTTATGTGTTACATCACAAAAAGGAGACATTTTTCATCACAGGGGTCTCAAATGCAAAGTGTGAAGATGAGGAACCTAATGGCCTCAATAAATTCTTGCATACACTTAATCTACGCAGGGGAAAAGATGTTTTCATTAAACTCAACAAAGTGGGGGAAGGTCTCCATGTTATTGCGCTCAAGTCTAGAATGTAGTAGGGAAACTACTTGTCCATCTTGATCATTTTATAGTGTAGATGCAATAAAAATTACATCACCAACTAAACCCACATGTGGATGCACATATAGACCTCTTAAGCCATCTATGACACACAAAAGATACCTTGGCCTCACCAAGTGCTTAGCAGCATGGATCCCCCATTCAAAGCTCCCAAAGGTGCACATGATATTGTAAAGGAAACGCGTGAGGAGACCAGAGTTATGGATGTGCACCTAAGAAATGTAGTTCTCACCAATAATATTCCTGATCACCTCCTCCTCCACGTCATTACAGATGAGGAAGATCTCTCTAAGTTGGTCCATGACCAACCTATGCATGATATTGCACTCAACACCCTTAATGACAAGAAAATCATCCTTGCTTCAAAAGCTCTATCACTCAAAGTGATCGACATACTTGAGATTAAAATAGCATTGTGCAAATGAGTAGCACTTGATGAAGCTAATTTATAGAATGGAAAAGGAGAGCTAGCAAAATCCACCTTGAGGATAATTAATGCCTAAAGTACATTCAAATTGTTGGGAGCTTAAAGAACTCAACAACATGAAGTGATAGAAATTTAGTAAGCTGGATTGATGAGATCTTCTGCATTTAAAGAACCTACACAAAAGTAATCTTAGGTGGTACACTAATAGCCACTAGGAATGAAAAGTGGCACATGTTTCACATGATTATGTGACATAGGGCCTACTCACAATGTTGGGTGAAAATTATGTAATCATGTTTTTAATAGATTACACAACTAGGACTTCAGCCACAACTATGTGAGATATGAATCTCTCCTCTCAGAAAAGGGGAGGCACCCTTCTTACTGCTAACGGAAGTGATGGTAAAAAAAACAAAGTAATTACACAATGTACACAATACTTACGAAGTGGGGGGGTGTGTCACATTCTCTCTTTTTTCAGAGAAGATGTTTACAATGCTTCACCGTTGGAAGTTCTCAATTCTTAATAACTTTAATGATCAACTAGAAGTAATACATATACCTCTATCTTGTCAAAGAAAATCGTAGAGATACCAAAAGTAATTAAAAATAAACAAGTAAAGTAAAAAGGAAAGCTCACGAAGGCACAAAGTCGTTCTGTAGCTTTATCAATGGTGGATTTGTGATAGATATCTCGTTTGTCGCATTAGAAGCACAAAGTCTTCTTAGATGCAACAATTCCTCGAACAACATAAAAATTACAAGCACAAAGTCTTGTAGATCATCCAACCATAGTTAACCAAAACACAAATGTAAATCTAAGTAAAAGATGCAACACAAAGTTTACAGGAATTGCTTAGATTCTTTCAGCTATCACTTACTAATTACCACCAAAAGAGATCAATTCATAAGATTATCAAATCCAACACAAAGTCTGGTTTGCAATCTTCTTCTTTATTGATCTAATTTTGTTTGCACAGTATGAACACAGTTTCACAATTTGTTTCAAAAAGGGTAGCAATCCCTCATACTTATAGAAAGAGGGAAGAGAAAAATTAGGAAACTAACTTGAGAAAATCAAGGAAAGTTAGGTGAGCGATTCAAGGAGATCTCACCTAACTTTGACCAAAGTCAAAGTATAATTTGTTTTCAAAAGATTACATCTTCGAACTTGGTGCAATTACAATTTACAAAAAGACATATAAAATGTCAGGAAATATTTACAAGATGCATAAAAGGATGCATCAAAAATGTGTAACATTGGAGATCAGGAACCTTCATGTTTCCTTGCTTTGGGTGCGGAATTCTTCGTATTTCTTCCTGGTCTCCTGCACAAAATTCTCATCCAGACCAACGGTGTAATCCACAATGGTGTGAATTCTCGTGATCAATCTCATGGCAGATGAGTGAATCTTCTTGCACTTGTCAAGATGCGTTTTCAGGTTTTCCAATGTAAGCTTTGTATCACAAATGACATTCAAAGAGGCTTCTGAAAATTCTGCATTGTCAATCATCTTCATGATGGCTTCCTTGAAGATCTCGGATATTTCTATGGCTGGCAGAAAGATACAATTTTCCTCAAGAAGTTGTCCTGGCAACTCCTTGATACCTTTTTCAAGAATAAAACGATTCCCTTCGACATCTTCCTGCACTTGGTGGAGATCTTCCGTAAGAGATTGAATCACTTGAATTCGGTGTTTCAAATATTCTCTTACCTAAATGAAATTTTCTTTGTCGGGAATTACCTAGCTTCCACCAATTTACTGAGCTTTACCGGCTTCATATGTGACCATGACAACATGCACTTTTCCATATCTCTTTGCTCTTGGGAAAGTACACTTTTTTCTTTATCAAGCTCTATGGTGAGCTTGGCTAACAAAGTAGTTTTCTCGTCCCCAGCAATTATGATTTGAGATCCTTGTTCTATGATCATTTCAATGAAATCATACAACACCCTGCCTTTGGAGGCAAAATTCTTAGCTTTCTTGACAATTGGTTCCTCAATACTTACTACTGCCAGCGGTTGCACATTAGTTGGAGATCCTGCAAGTCTCTTTATAGTAGTGGCATAATGCTCTGCCCTCTATTTGTACATATTGCGAGCTTGCTCCATTTTATCCAGTCTTCCACCCAAGATATCCAATGTCACTTGTGCATCTACTTTTGCACTTTCATTGGTAACCTTGCCAAGCTGGAATTTTGTTACCGTGTAGTCCTCCATATTAACATCTCCTTCTTCTCGTGGTGGTATGCCAATCTCAGCATACTTGTGGCCATTCTTTTCAATGTTTAGCCTTGAGTATACTTTTGCCTTTTTCTTCCCTTTAGCCTTTGGTGGGACTATCTCTTCGAGGTTGAGCTCCTTTGGAGAGATCATTTGCTTCTTCCACTTCGATACTTGAGATATCAACCAAGGGGGAAGGAAGGAGGTGTGAACTTCTGGATTCACTGTCAACTCAATAGTCATTGTCACCTCTGAAGTCATTGTCACCTCTGAAGTTACCATGGGTATCGTGACAATAGGAGAAGTGTCTGTCATCATTGCTCTTGTAGACTACACATTAAGCTGATCACGCATTGACTCATTCATGAACCGATTGAATTCAGTTTTAGAAGTGATATCATACGTTGATGAAGATAGGCTAGGAATGGATGATGGAGGACTTGACAGTATATCAACCATATGAATGCTTGTCACCGAGGGAGTATCAAGCGGGGTTGATGCTGTAGGAATAGTGGATACCTCTACTGCAGGAATGCATGTGGTAGGAATGGGTGATGAGGGAACATGAGGTGGAGGAGTACTCGAATTTGGAGGGGTATGAGGAACACTGGAAATCATAGGCGATGACATTCTAGGAATTTCCTCAACTACATTCTCAGGTGGAGATATAGTTCTTTCTTGATCATGCCTGGGATCTTGTTGATCACCCTCTTGTCTCTCCGATTCTGGTTCACCTTCGGAATCACCTTTAGATTCTTCTTCAAAATCTTCTTCAGACTCTTGTCCGCTTTCAAAAACTTCTTCTACATCAGAGTCTGCTTCTGTTGAGTCTTCATCTTCAACGGATTGGTCATTGGAAGTACCTTCTTCATTGGAATCTATCTCCTCTGAAACAACCTTTTTACCTTTAGAACGAGATGGATCAGATTTTGTGGTTTCTCCTTCTAGGATGGCTTGGGTATCTTTCTTGCCAACAGTAAACTTGATCCTAGTACCTCTTCGTGAAGAAGTGGGAACAACCGCTGATTTATTTTTCATGCAGAGTTCTTGCTGTTGGTGAGCTTCTGCTTTAGATTCTTCTCCTTCTAAATTTGTTCTAAAAATTTTCATTTCAAAACCATGCTTATGTAACCATTCTGCAATATTGGATAGGATTGGTGCCAATCTCTCTCTCATGCTGGTACTTTCTTTCCTAGACCATTGAATTGCAGGCAATGACCTTTTAGAAACCTCTTGTTCATCATAGACAACATTCATGAAATCGCTAGGATCTATAAAATCATCTGGTAGGTCGACAATATCAAGGTCTTTGATCTTCTGCATGGTCAACCTGCAATAATCCATTTTGTGAATGGCTTCTTCATCTCTGCAATCAGCCCAGATGTCTTCAAAATGGTACTTGTGATGATGACCCTTTTTCAATTTCCTTCTGACATCCCGATAATCAAAATCAAACCTATACCTATAGGTCCTGGTTGTCATGATTTGCATCTCAACATAAAAAGATTTGGCTTTCTGTACAGTTGGGATAGTATATCTTCCAATTGTCAGTGGGAACTTGAATCCACGCTTATGATTATTTCTTCATTCTTTATGCACTGAAATAAGCTGTCTGCACATCTCCATGAGAACCCACTCGTCCGAAGGATATCGTGGCAGCATGTAAGGGAAACTAGTGTAGCACCCTACTCTCAAATAAGTAAATGCTGGGAATTGTAGAAATAAACATCCAACTTTACTTAATGCCTTATAGGCCTCATCAGATACCCTTCTCCTCTCAAGAGCTAGATCAAAATTGAAAAGCAAAGGTACGAAGAAAGCATCAATAACCTACCTGAAATGATGGAAGCTTTCCTTCAATTCCAGTTGATAGAAGAATTTATACATAGGTACCAGCATATGATTCCCTTTTGTGGATAGACCTAGAAATTGCCTCATTACATCTGCTGCATACACCAGATAAGAAGTCATATAGAATTTTAATGTAGAAGGTGCATTGATCAGTTGCTCATGTATTTCATCACTGATATGTTTTCCCCAGTCAATGTGAACTTTTTGTCTTCTTATAATCCTGATGTATTCATACATCCAATCATGAAAATTGGATGATTCAGGCAAGCCCTTCACTCTACTTAAAAATGTGATCATATCTTTGACATCATCTTTGAAATCACTTCACAGGAGTTCCTTTTGCCATCTGGAAATAGTTTGTCTAGGCTTCTTCAACCATTGGCTATTTATTAGGTTTTTAGCCTTGTTGGGATTAGTGTCAAAGACTTCTTATGCTTTTTGTATCGAGATGTCAATGTACTTCTCCATTTGAGGAACTTTAAACACAATATCAAAGAAGTCAGGGTCGAGTCTTAAAATCTCGTGCCCAGAAGAATTAATCACGCTTCTTCTTTCCCTGATGTAGTGGGATGCCACTTGAAGGACAAATTTCGTATTGTGTGCAACAGTAGGGAACATAGCTACCAAATGTAGGTTACTGTGTACAATTTCTCTCATCGGATCAGGAAGAGGCTTCTTCTCAGTTTTCTCTACAAAATCAACCAAGTCTTGATGACCAACCTCTGTCTTTTATTTCTTCCACCTTGGAGACTACTACAGTTGGCGGATAGACACCTTGATACTTATATTTCATTTTTCCTTTTGCTTTTGAAGAAGACAAAGGTTCTCTGGCAGTCATCTGAGAGCAACTAAATCTTTGATCAATCAACTTTGAGGATCTTGAAAAGAGACTGCAAGATGTGGAGTTAGGACAAACGTTAGTCGTTAAACAACATGGGAATGCGTGAGGTGAGCAACGATGATGAGAAAGTGTGGAGCGGATGACAAGGCATGCAAAACGATGCACAAAGTGGAAGGAGCGAGGTTTGAGATGAAACTGGCAAGTTTGAAGTGTTTTAGGGAAAAAATGCGAAAAGTGTAAGGGCGTTGAAAATCATCACCCTTGCATTTTGAGGAAGCTGAATTTGGTGCAAGGGCGCTGAAAATCAGCACTCCTGCACTTCTTAGTGTTAGGGAATTTCTCATGATGTTAGGGCACAATTTTTTAGCGCTTCTGCATTTGGGGACAACGACTTGGTGTTATGGCACAAAATTTCAGCACTACTGCATTTTGTGGCATGGAGATTGACGTGATGCAAGGTTGAATGAAAAGTGCGCCATAGTTTAAGAGTAGAACTCAGTAGTAAAAATGAGTTTCTCATATGAAGAACCCGTGCGCATCAACTTCTACAAGGAAAGAGAAGAAGATAGAGATAGAAGGGAGGAACGCACAAACCAAAACCCCTTGGTGATGACAAACAAGAAATCGACCAAAAGAAGAAAGCCACAAATGTGTGATGAAGAGAAGAGAAACAAACACGATGGAATGAAGAGAACTCACGCGCGGGCATGAGAAAGAGCATGAGGAAAACATATTTTTGGAGAACACAAAAACATGTCAATTAAAAACGTATTTACAAATCATAATAATTTTAAAACATACTCATAAAAGGAAGGGACGAAGGGAGAAAATAAGAAACCATACTTGAAACAAGAAATGGAAACCCTAGCTCGACCAAGAAGGAGCTCTTACAAAAAATGAGTTTTTGGAGGAGGTAGATGCATGCCCAGCAAAGAGGAATGAAGTTGAAGATCACAAAAAATGAAAATGAAACAATAAAATCACTTTTAAGTGAGTGGGAAACACAAAAAAACTAACTCAAGTTGCCCAATTAATTGAGGCATAAAAAGTGGCACGATAAGCGAAAAATGCAAATAACATGAAGAAGTGCGCCTGAGCCAAAAATTGGCTAAGTTTGGAAACCATGTGTAAGAGCGCACTTTTTCAGTGCTTCTCCACATTTTGGAAAATCACTTTCATGTAGGGGCGATGATTTTTGGCGCCCCTGCACTTTCAACACTTAGTCAATTTTTTGGCTTGTGAGTAGGAGCACACTTTTTGAGTGCAACTGCATATTTCACAATTTAACTAAGTATAAACAGTGAGACTTCGTGAAGGAGCTCGTTTCGAAGATCTTCGCGAGGCAAACATAGTGGGATGCTCAAACTGACTGTTGGAGGCTTTGGAACACATTTCAAGGTGGCTTGAAAATCACCTCATTTTTCATGCTTGAACTTCATGAACCTAGGAAACAGACAAGTTTCGTAGGGGGGTTATCCGTGGAACGAGCGCTGCTAGATTCCGTGATAACACACAACAAGTGACGGTTCCTTTTTCCTATCTTTTCAATCGAAAATGGAAATGCAATCATAACCACCCCTCAAAATAGTCATTAATGACTATATTTTCATAACCAGGCATGAATCACTTGATTTTTCGGTTAACTGTTTATTCAATGGAGTAGCGGTTACCATTCCTTCCAAGAATCAATTTTATTTTCAAGAAATTTAGACCGTTAGGTTAAGAGGTTGTTTCAAATATGTTTTATTTTGACATTTCAAGGGTCCAAAATTTTGATCCCCCTTGCACTGTGATGCATGAGTGAGAATCGATCATAATCAAAAGATCAATTTTGAAGTTTGATATTTTGTTGTGAATGTTTGTTGTTTGTGTGCAATGGATTTGTGAATAGAAGGCTAATGTTTATGAATAATTTTGTGAGCTTAGATGAACATTTGAATATTCCTTCCCTTTGAGGATGTGTTGTTCTATGGCATTTTATTCATTTATTTACAGTGAATGTTAAGTTGCAAATGTGTCAAGTCAGTAAGCTCTTAATAATCTAGTTTGTGAGCTACGATATTGATTGTTTGCTAGTCCAATTTCCAAAATTAAAGTTTTTCTTAGTTTTAAAGCAATCCCTATTGCATATATTTTCATGGTTATGGATAGATGTTAGTTTTCCTTTCCTTCTTTATGGTCAAAAGCATACCTCGCTTTCATTATATTTAAAAAAATCCAAAATTCGTATCAAAAGAGGGAGTTGTACCTCAATTAAAATTTAGAGGAAGATCAGAAATGCAATGGTGATCTCTCCAACTATTATTGATCAATTAGTCCTTCTTTGGGAAATATAGAGTCATTTTGAATTAATTGTTTAAAGGACAAATCTGCCAACCAACAAGGATATATGTCCTTATCTATTTGATTGAACAATACCTATGATTCTATTTCCTCACAAATTTGAAATATGCCAAACTTTGACAAGTATAAGGGAATGGGTGATCCACAAGAGCATATATGAGAATTCTACATAGCTTTGATAGAGGTAGATTAGAATTACACCTATTTAATGCAACTCTTTCCCCAAAGTTTAGGATGGTATGCAATAGAATGGTTCTCTCTTTTACAACATAGTATCAAGACCTCTCATGAACTAGCTAAGAAAATCATCAATCACTTCTCTTACAATATTGAACATGATATATCTATGAATTATTTATAGAACACCCAACAACAAAATGGAGAATAATTTGCTTCCTTCCTACAATGTTGGAGGAATATGGCCAATGAATTCCCATGACCCATACTAAAAAAATGACTTGTGAGCATTTTTGTCCAAAATCTCAATCAATAAATTAGTTTCCACCTACAAGTGCAATGTGTTAAAATATTTGATGAGATCTTGAGAAATGAATCACTATTGAAAAATCCCTTCATTGAAAAAGGACATGTCAAAATTTACAAAGAAAGTAAAGGCCATGCCTCACACTCCAACAATAGACCTTTCCTATGGTCTACAAAAAAGGTGTTACCAATGATGGTGTAGTGGACACTAAATTTATGCATAATATACAAATACCACCTAACACATGACAAAATACCCAAAAAATGACTCTGCCAAGGGGAGCACCAAGACAAAACATTAATTCTTGATGAAAAGAAACTCCTCTCAGAGAGACAATTTAGTTTGCATTAAATAAACCGGTCCAAGCCAATCTCATTAAGCTTCTAAAGCTAGGAAAATATGATGAACCACAATTCAAACCTTCATGATAGAATGAAAATGACTATTGTAAGCACCATAAAATAAAAGGTCACAAGACACCTAATTTTATTGATTGAGGGGATGTAAACATCAAGGATTTTCCTAGAAATTATACCAATAATTATCTTAGTATCGAAAAGGATCCAATCCTTAAACATTGAAATAAAAATGACTCTTGTGATGAAAAGAAAAATAACAATGTAAACTATTCATATGATTCCATAGCATGGGACATACTGAAGAAACTAATAATCATATTTTCGCTATCACCTTCCTAAACAAGACTCTTGAATTTGTAATTACTACACATGGAAAAGTCACTCTCTAGGGAGCTCCATAAGCACCCCATTTACCATCTAAATATAAAATTGTAGAACATCTAAAGAAAACACCAACCCAAATTTTTATCTTAGAACTCCTCTATATATCTCCTGCACATAAGGAATTTCGTAAGAATCACTTCAGACATCATTTGTATCTACCAATATAGACCTATTGAACAATTCCAAGCCATGGTATGACACCTTACATCAAACCATCACCTCGTATCCACTAAAAAATATATTATTGCCACTTCATACCATAACTAAGCATTATACCTAGAATTCTATGTCCATAAGCACAAAATCAAAAGAGTCCTAATAGATGGTGTGATAGGCTTAAATATTTGTACTCTAAAATTAGTAAAATAGTTGGGATAATTCAATGGGGTCATAGAGAAACAAAAGAGCATTAAAATAAGAGCATGTGAGGATTTTGAGCATGAATTAGAATGGATAATCAAGCTACCTATTCAAATTGGCCTTGTAATCATAAAAACTACCTATCAAGTATTGGACCTTGATCTCCCCTACAAAATTCTTCTATTTTTCCCACGGACAAACGGCATGCAAGCCATCCCATCCACTTACCATAAATTCATAAAATTTACCTACAATGAAACCAATGTAACCATTTATGGGGACCCTCACCCTTTCTAATATTGCTAAAATGCAAAATTAAAATACCAAAAAATCCTTCAAGTACCTAACAAGAACATCACAACAAAATAATTTGATATAAAACCATCCACATTGGCCTCATAATCTAAATCACATGATTCCAATCCTAGAATAAAGGTCAAAATACATGACAAGGGTTGTGAAGAATATGATTTGAAAGGGTCCTTCTATGTAGGACAGCTTCCATCTTATCCTAAGACATATAGAAAACCTTAGCGCATAGATATGAATTGTTCAATTATCAAATATGGACCCACTATATTCTTAAAGTGGGGAGAGATCCTATAAAAAAAGAGGTCATAGAAAAATATATCTCTAATTGGTTATACCAAGAAGATAAAGAACAACCCACCCTACTAGTTGAGCAATATGCTAAAGGTTTCTAGATTGTCAAGAACATGTGATTTTTAGGTCAAGGTGGCCTTGGAATTCATAAAAAAGGAATAAGAGAACCCATAGTTATAGAAAGAAAAAATATCAGAGGCTTGGGTATGGGTCATTAAGTAATGTGTCTCCAGACATTGAGTGTGTCCTTAAGAAGGTAGTCAAAATTTTTCCCGTGATTGAAACTACTAATGATGATACCATCGATGAATTCCATGTACATCACTAGTACGTATTTGAAAATGCATCCATTCACATGTTATATTCCATATCATTCACATATCCCTTTCAAAACAACAACCTCCCACTTATTTATGAGCTTCAACTTACTGATTGGGACTAACAAGGACCACTGATTCTAAACATATTTCAAAATGATGAAGCTATTGCAGATCTTATGGGACTTAGATAAAATATACCACTTAGGGATCAAAAAGAAGGATTCTTATAGAACTTGATACATAAGAATAATTTGGGGGGAAAATCAAATCCTTTAGTTGAAAAAGTGAAAATATAAAAAATAATAAAATGATCCCCTAGTGAAGACCACAATATAACACTTTCAGATCTAGAAAAAGTAAAAATAAAGTATGTATCCAAGGATGAAAACCTATTTTAGGCACCTATAGATAAAGTATTTAACCTTCCAATTATTGCTAAAAATTAAGAAATAACCCCAATCTTACTAGAAGCATTAGAAGAGATAAATTTTGAAACAATCGACAATCCTAAGATCACCTTCTTTGCCACATCATTGACACTAGAGGAGAAGAAATATTTCACAACATTCCTTGAGATACAAAAATTCAAATTTTCTTGGTCATATGCAAACATGCTCAAACTTGATAAAAATTTGGTAGCCCATCATTTGATAATCTATCTAGATGCTAAACTAGTAAAAAAAAGACTTTGTACAATGAATCCTCAAATTGCACTATTAGTCAAAGTGGAATTGTAGAAACTTCTAGATGTTGGCTTCATTAGACCTATAGAATATCCAAAGTGGATACAAAATCTTGTTCTTGTTGCTAAACCACTGGGGCTATCTACATTTGCACTAATTTTAGAGATTTAAATGTGGCTTGTCCAAAAGAGAACTTTTCACTACCAAACATTTACATCATTGTAGATTTGACAATAGGACATGAGATGCTTTATCTCATGGATTGTTTCTCTGAATACAATTAGATCTACATAGCACTAGAAGATCAACATAATATTTCTTTACATATCATTTGGGTAATTATTGTTGGAACGTAAGTCCTTTCAGTCTACAATATGTTGGTGCAACTTATTAGATAGAAATGATAGTAATATTCAATGACATGTTCCACAAAATAATGGAAGACTATATAGATGACTTACTAAGAAAATACATAACAAGAAAAACACTTTTAGATGTCCTTAGACAAATCTTTGATAGACTAGAATGATACCAAGTGAGACTCAATCCTTAGAAATGTGTCTTTGATGTCACTTCAAGAAAAATATTGGGACACATTGTGTCTCATAGAGGTATTGATGTTGACCCCGCAAAGATAAAAATAATAATTTAAATGCCTCCACCAAACAATCTAGAACAACTTCACAATCTCCAAGGAAAACTATAGTCAATCCAGTGATTCATAGCCCAACTAGCAAATACATGCCATTTTTTTCTCATATCCTTCATAAATATGTCACATTCAAATGGAATGAGAAGTACCAACATGATTTCTAGAAAATAAAGGATTAACTTGCTTCACCACCAGTATTGATGCCTGCAGTTCAAGGCAAGCCATCAATATTATATATCTTAACTACAACAACATTGGGAGCTCTCTTAGCACAATGTGATGAGGCTAGAAAATAGAGAGAAATATACTACATTAGTAGAACATTAGTAGGATATGAACTGAATTATACAACTATTGAGCGAGCATGTCTAGATGTTGTCTTCACATAAAAAATGCTCTTAAACTACATGCTTAATCATCAAACAAAGCTCATCTCAAAAGTTGATCCATTGAAGTATTTTTTCCAAGGCAACACTCATTGGTCACATGGCCAAATCGGTGATGCTATTAAATGAGTTTGACATAGAATATGTGGATCAAAAGGTAATCAAAGGAAAAGTCATCAAAAACCAATTAGCATAAGAACCTCTATATGATGAAAATCCGCTTATATAAGACTTTCCAAATGAAACATTTTTTCCTATCACCCCAATAAATAAGTGGAAGGTTTTCTTTGATGGATCGTACACTCAACATGGTTCAGGAGTAGGAGTCCTATTCATCACTCCTCAAGATGATTGTATTCATAAAGCATATCGACTAGCGTTCCCATGTACCAAAAATATTGTCAATAATGAAGAACTCATTATATGAATTAGAATGGAAATTCAATGCCACATAAAAGAGCTACAAGTCTATGGAGATTCACAACTAGCTATTAGACGGGTTAATAATGAGTACCAGACAAAGGATGATAAATTCTTGCCATATAAGAGAATGGTTGACAACTTCAAGAAATATTTCTCTAATATCTCCTTTGATCAAATACCAAGATTGAACAATCAAGTTGTAGATGCAATGGAAACTTTTGGATCTCTTTTAGATATGCCTCACAATAATCAACAATATGAATTTTTAGTGGAACAACTTTTGGTTCCTACTTTTAATGTGCTAGAATTGAAACTCATGTGTGAAATTATTGGTTTTGATTCCCCATGGTATCACTATATATGATTACCTTCATAATAGTATCATTCCACCCAATCTAACTAGTAACCAAAAGAAAACCTCCATTTGTTACTTATCTTGCTTCACTGTCTTTAGTGGTATGCTTTATTGAAAGAGTCCTAATGGTATCTTACTGAGATGTTTAAATTTGGAAGAAGCTAGAACCGCCTTACATGAGGTCCATAATTGTGTTTTTTGGTAATATTATAGTGGTCCTACCCTCCCTTTCTAAGAAGTTACTAAGAACATGATAATATTGGCCTACTATGGATCAAGAGAAAATAAAGAAATTTCTTCAGTGTCAACAACATGGAGATCTAATTCATGCACTTGTTCAATAGTTATAATTCACCCTCAACCTCATAATGGGGACTCAACCTCATAGGTAAAATTCACCCCATCTCATCTAACAGTCACAAATTCATTATCACTGGCATTGAGTACTTATGAAGTGGATAGAAGCCATTCCATTGACCTACATCACTAGTAAATAAATGAATAGTTTATCCATGACTACCTTATTTTTTGGTTTGGTATTCCCCACACCATTATCACATACAATGGCACACCTTTCAAAAATCAATACATTCATAGTATTTGCACCTAATTCCATATATATAACTTTTTCACTCCATATTACCCACATTACAATAATCAAGTTGAGATGTCTAATAAAACCATACTTAAAATCTTAAAGAATTTACATGTAACGGTGTTGTTAGTGACTGACACCTTCAACTCAACCCCGCCTTATGGGCCTACTTTACTAGCATGCATACATGCACAGGTGCTACTCCATATTCACTAGTCTTTATCGTTGAAGTTGTTTTTCCTATTAAGGTCAAACTCT
>VDFB02299000.1:152731-172785 GCA_007258455.2 Sequoia sempervirens | reverse complement strand
ATTAAAATAGTAAAAAACTCTGATATTTAAAGTTTATGGACCAATTTTATTAGAAATTAATTGAAAAATAGAAAAAATAATCCAATTGCAAAACAAATTACATATTTAGAATCTGCATTGTCTCATTAAAATGGGTTTTAATTTCGTCAAAAAATTTTGCAAAAAAAGTCATCAGCCATATGTCCAAAATTGGTATTTTTCTTTGACATTGTTAGGACCTTCAACTTGCAGGTCAAACCAGGTTGAAGGCCTAGGTTCGGATTTCCAATGCTTTTCCCGAACCAAAATCCTAGGCAAAAACCCGACCATAAAGCAAATAAAAATTCAAATTTTTAAAAAAGGGATCTCGTTTGTTAATAAATGGGATCCCGTTTTATAATTGGGATCTCGTTCCTTATTCTATAATATTCTAACCATTGGGAAGGAAACGGGATCCCATTTCCCTTCCAACGGTCCCCACATTCAATGTTGGAGAACGAGATCCTGGTTTTTATAAATGATAAACGAGATCTCGTTTCTTTTATTTAAATATATTGCAAAAAAATATTGTGAAGTCTACAACTTCACATGTACGACCGAGAGTAGTAAAAGTAAACTATTTTTCATGAGCTATTGTATTTACAGGTGGTGAACTTGATTTTTAGTTGATTTTATCAAACGGGGCATCATCTATACCATTTTTGAAGTGGAATTGTGTTATTTTTGTGCTTGTTTGGAGGAACAAAAGGTTTTCAATTTGCAATATGGATAGAATTTTTCAAAGGAGGCATGAAGAAAACAATTTTTAAAGTGGAATTGTGCTAGTTTTCTACTTGTTTTCAGGAACACAAGAGGAAGAATTTTGTCCTAATAGGTATTCAACTTCCAATTTGGATTGAATATTTTGAAGTATTTCACTATTAACATTCATTTGTGCTTGAGAATTTTATAATTATGGGAGATAAAACTCGTAATAAAAGAAGAAAGACATTGACTCCTCGAGAAGTTGAAGCAAATAGAGAAAAAGAGAGACAAAGAGAAAGAGAAAGAAGAATGAGAATGAAATCAATGAATGATGGTGGAGCAACCAATTCAACAACTATTGAAGATGAAAACATTGAAGATACCATGGTTTGTAGATGAAGCTAATTTTGCAAGGAGTCCGATTGGAGAAGAATATGATTATACAAACAAGTCCTACTATGTCTTCTAAAATGCTGCTGAATGCTATGGAGAGAATGTTTCAATATGCACAAATCAGTGCGTCTTCAAATCCACATGTTGAGTGAAATGGTAAATTGTATCTGTAAGTTTACAAGATGTTGGACTTAATGATGTTGACATTGACGATATTTAGAGAGATGAAACTTTTATAGAATTTGTTGAAAACAAAAAATAAAAATATTTTGTTGCAAATGAAAATCAAAATGATCATTTTCTTGAAAATTAAAACAAATCCTGTATTTTTTATGAAAATGAAAATGAAAACCGTTTTGTTGATGAAAATAAAGATGAAAATGTAAATGAAAATGAAGATGAAGATGAAAATGAAGATAAAAATCTAGAATGTGATGTTGAATTTAATGAAAATACTTTTCTTTAAAATTGGAAGTGGTGTTTTCGATAATCTTCCTAGTCAAATTTCTTGGAGGCAAATAAGAACACATGCGAATAGAATATACACCAAATTATTTTATCGTAAAAAAATTGCATTTCAATGTCAACTAATGATGCAATTGATGAGAATGCAAAAAATGAGGAAATTAATGAAAAGGTTAGGCTTTATGTTAAACCAAAAAGAAAAGATCAATCATTAAAACATGTTATGTCTTGTTGCTGGTCGCAGTCCAATCTATTGGAAAAAATAGTGATCTAAAAGGAGAAAGTAAAAAGCTTACTTACCAACAAGAAAGGAAACTATAACAACTACTATAGTTAATAAGCAACTTTGAATAAAATGGTAAGCAATATTAGTGAAGTTTCAAAAATCCTAAAACATTACTAGGCAAAAATATAGAAAATAGTCCTATCAATCAATATTTGGGTTTCGATTGGGCGACTTCTACAGAATTACGATATAAAATTGAATGTTGAAATTAAATCTTTGATAAAAAAATATTGGCATGATAATACTAGGGTTTCATCTAATGCTAGAGATGTTTTAAAATTAAGGGTGGGGTCCAAAGTTCAAGATCCTCACCCAAAACACCTATTAGATACAACACAAACTGAATTTTATAGAAAATTTTGTAGCGATTCAGTGTTACCTGGTAATATTAAAATAAGTCAAAGGTCTTTTGAAAAATGTAAACACTGGTATGTAAAAATTAATAAGCAACAAATATCTTATTGTTGTAAAATACATGTTCAATTTCATTATTTTTATGATGTTTTTTGATATATACGTTGTACCTTGCATACTAACATGATTATACAGGAATGTGGTATTGATATGCCACCTGAAGCAATAAGATAGTTTATTTTAGATTTGTTTTGTGAAAAATATAATGATAAATTATTTTATTTAAGTTCTTGTATTTCTGGACAATGCATTAACTGTGGAAATCTTTCATTTTTAAGAATTTGTTTGCATGAAAGTGTTGATCATGATTTTGGACAACAATTAGTAGATGTCTAAAAGATTTAGGAATATTCACTATTCTTTAAAAGATGGAAAAATAGGAAGCGTTGTGATTTAGTTACAAAAAAAGTTAGTGTGCATGCATTTATGAGTGAATTTAAGAATAAACATGCACTCTGAACATGCTTGATGGCTTGATGGCCAATTTTGCACATGTAGAAACACATTTCCAATTGGTACTATACTTTCAGTGGTTGATTTTGTGGAGAATTATACTCTCGCTCCACAAGAGGAAATTCAATCTCAATATTATAATTCAATGCAAGTAGCTATGTTTGTCCATATTGTTTATAAACATGCAGATGATAGCATTGAAGATGATAGAAATTTTTTGAGGGAGTATCATTTTTATTTGAGTGACAATCGGTTACACTCGTCAGAGTTTGTTCAATAATGTTTTAGTATATTTTATAGAAATTTAAGAGAAAGAGGAATCTAGATGAAAGAACACCTCATATGGTTAGATAGTTGTATGGGGCAGTTCAAGAATGCTCGAATGTTCTATTGGTTAAGTAGGGTTCACAAGGAACTTAATGTCCAACATATATGGAGTTTTTTTTAAGCTGGACATGGTAAAGGAGAACATGATGGAGCTGGTGCGTGTTTCAAAAGAATTCTTGCTAGAGAAAAATTAAAATTTGAGGATTCAGTAAAATTTAAAGATGCACGTGAGATTGTGGATTGGTGTAATAGAAGATTATTTGCACCTGGTTCGAGTGATTACTCTATAGTTCATTGATTCTTTTGGCTGGTGGAAGAAGAGAACATTGTACCTAGAGTTGATTGTGAGACAATCAGTGGATCTACTAAATGACATTCATCTAGGAGTGTGACAACAAGCACATGGACTATTTGGACAAGGGAGCTTGCATGTTTTTTCCAGTTTTGTATCTCAGGAGATTGGGAAGCATGTGAAAATATAGAATGGGTTGAATAGTGGGAGCAAAGATCGTTGACACCTGCAGAAGCACATAATCAATATGAAAGAACTATTGAAGAAAATGATCAACTGTTTGCATCTGAAGATTATGACCATGTTTCAAACCTTGTACAAGAAGGTAATTTTAATTCAATTTATTTCATTTTATTTCACATTATTAAGTTATTTTGTAATACTAAATTATTTATATGGTTATGCACAAGTTATTAAATCGAATTTTGTTGGCAGGACATGTGTATGTTGTTATTGCACCTAAAGGGAATGAAGAGAAAACAAAATATTGGTTGGCCCGTTGTGTGGAAACTAAACATAATTTAATAACACCTCGAGAAGATGATGATGGCTTTCATTATCCAACAGGTACGGTGATCCCCTTAAGACACCCCCTTAAGCAAATTTTGATAACAAGTTTTAGATCCCCTTAAGCAATTTTTTAGAACAAGTCTTTGATCTCCTTAAGAAAAAATTGAGAACTTATTTGATGATGGTTTTTGAACATGCTTTCCAATAGGATCAGTGGTGGTTGTTGGCACTTGGCTACGAAAATACTTGAGAAGAAAGAATGGTCTACCTGCATTCAAAGACTATGA
Source organism: Sequoia sempervirens (assembly GCA_007258455.2). NCBI lineage: Eukaryota > Viridiplantae > Streptophyta > Pinopsida > Cupressales > Cupressaceae > Sequoia > Sequoia sempervirens. The sequence goes on along the minus strand of VDFB02299000.1, from coordinate 168,635 downwards.
AACACATAAAAACATTATACATTATTCATATTTGGTGGTGGCAACAAATAAAAAACTAGAGCCGTATCGTGGAAGACCTTCAAAAAAAGTTCTATGGTCAATTTCTATGGAAGAGCATGAGGCAATCATAGATGCATTGCAAAAAAGAGAGGATGTGGATGGTACAATGGAATAAGTAAATACAGGTAAATATAGTTTTAGTTTTATTTTGTCCTTTTAAATACATTTAAATACATGTTTCGACATTGGTCAAGTGTGTTATTAGTTTAAATTGATTTAAATTGTCCTTTTATACATCCTTAAGGCATAACCACAAAAAGGCTCTAGTCCATGCAAATTCAACCTAGACAACATGGAATACTTGGTAAAAACAGGTAATTATTAGTTAAATTATATTTAAATACATGTTTTGATTACATATTGATATTGTTTGGACATTAATAGTTAAAATTGATTTATTGTCATTTTTTGTATCCTAAAGCCATCATTGCATTGATCTCATACTTTAAAACAAAAAGGAGAGGATGCCTGGATTCAACCTACAAACATGTGTGGAATACTTTTAAATGCAGGTACTTGAGTTTTGTACATATAGATAGTTTTATATAAATTAAAATATGTATGTTTTGATGATTTCATTGATATTGATTGTACCTTTTTTATATCAGGTGGTGTGAAGACCTACTACATTCTAGCCACGAGTTTGAGATGTTCTTAAGATGGCATATCCAAATTTTGTAAACATTGTTTTGAGATGACATATATGTACATACATACTTACAAAATTAAACATACTCTATGTACTTCTATGTATCAAATCAATATTCTATATATTTTGTTTGTTAAATGTGTATGTTTTCCTACTTTGAAACTTTATGTCTAATTGTATAATCACTAAATATCATGCATACATTATTGTTAAATCAATTATATCCTTAAGACGTTGTATTATGACCCCTTAATACATCCCCTTAAGAAATTATATTATGACCCCTTAAGACATCTCCTTAATTCCCCTTAAGACATCCCCTTTAGATGTATTATGACCCCTTAAGACATTCTATTATGACCCTTTTATACATCCCCTTAAGACCCCTTAAGACGTTCTATTATGACCCCTTAGAACATCCCCTTAAGACATTCTATTATGACCCCTTTAGACATCCCCTTAAGACCCCTTAAGACATCCCCTTAATTAAGACGTTCTATTATGACCCCTTTAGACATCCCCTTAAGAAATTATATTATGACCCCTTAAGACATCTCCTTAAGACCCCTTAAGACATCCCCTTTAGATGTATTATGACCCCTTAAGACATTCTATTATGACCATTTTAGACATCCCCTTAAGACCCCTTAAGACATCCCCTTAAAACGTTCTATTATGACCCCTTAGAACATCCCCTTAAGACATTCTATTATGACCCCTTTAGACATCCCCTTAAGACCCCTTAAGACATCCCCTTAATTAAGACGTTCTATTATGACCCCTTTAGACATCCCCTTAAGACCCCTTAAAACATCCCCTTAAGATGTTCTACTATGACCCCTTTAGACATCCCCTTAAGACCCCTTAAGTCATCCCCTTAAGACGTATTATAACCCCTTAAGACATCCCCTTAAGACGTTCTATTATGACCCCTTTAGACATCCCCTTAAGACGTCATTATTTGTTTTGACAACTTATAAATTAGTGTTAGATGTTATTAGTTATAGAATTTATTAATGCTTTTATTCTCTAATCTTTTACGGTTTTGTTTATTTCTTAAAATTTTATCCTTTTTGGTATATAAATAGATTGCTTTTGTTTGTAGATTATGATTTATTGACTGATTATTGATTGACGTGAATTGAATAAGTTCATTAAGTAATTATCGCTATTTATTGAATGTACATATCATGCATATCATGTATGAAATCACTAAATTTGCAAAGTATAAATATTAAAATGTCCTATATTAATATCATGTATGAGACTAAATTTCACATTAATGTCCTATATTAATGTCTTGACTATGAACATAAAATGCATAAATGTACATATGTAAATTAAAATTTCAAACAATAATAAAGTCCATAATTTATGTAACATATTAAGTGCATGAAACCAATATATTAAGCGCATGAAATAAAGTCCAACAGAGTACACGAGAAATAAGAAATATAGTCCATGAAATAAACAAATATAACACATAAAATCACATGTTTCTAGGTCATGTAATGTCTCTATAATCAAGAGACCTCTTCACACCATGCAGACTATGTGGATGACCTAAAACACTCTATACAAGAGAAACATGAAATCAAATGTAAGACAATGAAAAATGATTTAATGACAATTTAATTTATAATCCATCGTAAAATTAAATTACCATCATAACTACATTTGGATGCTCTGGTGCACTTGAAGCAACCTCTAAATTCTCTAAATCAATCTACATAAACAAGACAAAGAAATTCAAAATTAGATGTACAACTCTACAATTAATTTTTTTTAATTCAATTTAATTTATAATTCATCATATTTTAATTGTATCGTATTCCGAGGTTGTGCACTAGGCTCTTCTCCAGGACCTATCTGTACATGCTCAACTACAAGATGTGTCTCATGCTATAAAAGAAAAAGAATATGTAAAAATCTCATATTATGTATATATTCAATTTAAAATTTATAATTGACTTTAAATATAATAAAATAAATAAATTACCATTTGATCTGGAACCTACTCTACATGTCCTCCTGGTGGTGTAACTATGTCTGGGTCAGGGCTGAAAGTTGCACTAACAAAGTCCTACAAGATCAAAATTAAAGCATGTACAATTGAATTAGGTTAATATATATATATATTCAAGTTTGCACATTTTGTGTAGAAAGTTTTGTAAACAACCTAGAAATCAGTGGCCTCGCGAGTAGCTACAACATCAAATGTTTGCCCAATTCCCATTCTTATTGTGGTATCAACCTAGAAATACATGTACATAGACATTTAACGCTTATAATATTTACAAGTTTACATGCATGCATTTCATATATCTAGTGAATTCAAAACTCATAAAATTATAACTATACTAATGTAAACTTTAAACAAATTTACAATATGAATGTACCTGCCCCTGATCTATGATGCCTGATAGTGGAGGAGTGCTTGAAAATCCCTCAGGAGGAATCGACGTGGATGCTGATTGACTCGCCTAAACCAACATAAATATTTCAAACATATATGTGATTCAATTATAAATTTAAAACTCAAGTTAAATAATTTATGATTTCATATATAATTTTAAAAATTGAATTCAAAATACCCCATAAGGGTTGCCAAGTATGACCGGTGTCGATGTATGTACTCGTGGAACAGATGATTGCCCCATCATTAGTGTCATATGTACACCAAACAATTTGATTGTTAAAATGTATTGCAAACTTTTCTTTGATATATACAACCATCAAAATTCTTATAAAATGAACGTACATCTAGATGCATATTTATACCTATGTCGCAGTGTCCTCAGGGTGATGGTCTGTTATGAGAAACTCTACAAATGAATTGATGCGACCAGATGAACCGCCAGAATCTCCTAGTCCACCTGAACTAGGTGTGGCTTGATCAAGTCCATAGCATACTTGATGACAACTAGTACATATATAGGGGATGAACCTCGACACTCCTAGAGCGGTACTCAGACCAGCTCCATAAAAAACTCCTCCAACATCATCGTCTCTATGCTCCCCACCCGCTATTGCAGAAGCATGTTGATCAAGGTCTCCTATGAGTGTACTAAGGGAACCTAATGTTGATACCAGAGCTCGATGATGTATAGGTGTAGGAATGGGAGGACCAGGAACAACAACAAGGGGCTGCGCATGCACGGGGCATCGGGGATCAACCCTTGCCCCTAGTCTCTGTTGTGGCATGTCGCCACCAACACCCTGAAATGATCTAAAATCAAAATAATTTGGATTTTGCCTTAAAACAAACTCTACATACAGTTTTCTCAAAAAATACAATGGGAACTCCCAATTAGCATGTGGGGGACTATCAAAAACCATATACCATCAATCCCAAAAATGTGCACTCACCTGCGAATGTATGCACCACCTCATGGATATTCTAGATTTTTTGGGTGGAATGGGTTGTCGAGTAACAGGGTCAAGAAAGTAGGGGGATAGATGGGCTTTCATTATTTTAAGGTCTAATATTTGTTTGTAAGAGAGACCATCAGAATAAATTGTCTCATTTGTTCTCTCTCTCATCGATGCCTATCAATATCAGAATCGATCATCTTGATGGCATCAACAACGTTTTGCATCACAGATGCAAAATGTCTCACATGTGGAGGAATCAATGCTTGACTTTGCATAGCATTGATTTTATTTTGTAAGGATGTAACTTGATCATTTATACATGCTCTCAAGTGAGCCTCATCAGATGCGATAGGTGTTGGATTTGGCATATTAGGTGGAGGGGGAGGTAGAGGGGGAGGGGGAGGTGGATGTGGTTGTGGCTGAGGTGGTGGATTGATGATATCATCAATGTTAAAATCATCCATGATATGCTCGATATAAATGTGCACTTGCATTAAATCATACAAATTAGGATGTGCATACATATATTAAGATCATATATTTAATTGAAATAGGATGAGCAACATATATATTAAGATCATACATTTAATTGAAATGCACATATATATACATTGATTGTTCAACTCAAGAGCATGTCCATACAAAATTCAAAATTTAACATGTACATGTACATTTAAAATAAAAAATATGATGCATAATTTGCATGCGTACAAATCATTAAACTAAACTATGCACATACATACAAATTTCAAAACTTAAGAACTATATATGCAAATTTTTAATACATGCACATACATACTAAACAATAAACTTGAAACATTCACAAAAGCTCATTTTTATGTCTAACACACACAAACACATATATATTACAATTTTTTAGTAGGAGAAATCATGATCTAGTAGATAGTCATAAAATATATATACTATTATATATTATTCATTATAAGTTCATAAATTCCACCAAATTCATAAATCTATGTCACTAAAAATATCCATCTAGAACCAAAATCATAAATTCATGTCACTAAAAATATCCATCTGGAACCAAATTTATAAATTCATCACACAAAATATCCATCGTTCACCAAATATATAAATTCATAACTATTTAAGATCATTGTCTTAATTTAGAAACTATTGTGGCTCTCTACTGCATCTCTTCATTTCTTTGTGTTTTCCTTTTCAAAATCGGAAGTTCTCCTCTCCTCTAGCCATTTTTGATGCTCATATAAGATCCCATCCATAGCCCTGACAACATCAACAAGGATTTGCATCCTAGATGCAAACATCCTCACAGGAGGTGCGACACATTCTTCATTTTGAATAATGTTGATTTGATCTTGGCTAGTTCTAACATTGGCATTGATTTGTGCTTGCAAACGAGCATGTTCATTGATTTCAGGTGGTGGAGGTGGGGGGTTATGAGGTGGAGTGGGTGGAGGTGGAGGTGAAGGTGGTGGAGATGGATGGCGTGGAGGTGGATTGTGAATATTATTGAATGGATCCATTTGATCTTTAAGATATGAGTGAACCTGCATTAGATTTGTAATTCCAAGATGTAAGATACATGTTTAGGAAATACCTTTAAACCATTCAATATAAATGGCCTTAAATAATTGAATACAAATGATAAAGTATGTAAGCCTCATTTTATGTCTAAGGCACATGTTACTTGAATGAAAATACAATTAACTATTAATATTATATAATCTTGCAAGATCTTATTATTGTTAAATTTGGTTGCCTTGGGCAACTTTGATCACCAAATTTTAAAAACTTCTTTGATCCCCTTAAGAAATGTCATATTGGGACCCCTTAAGAAATCGAATTACGATTTAGGGTGACAAGATGGCTTAAGGGGATCTACGTCTAGTGAGTTCCTAGGATAAAATGGCATGGCTCAAGTGAATAAAATTTGGTGAAGTTTCCCAAGGAAACCAAATTTCATTAAGAGCCTTTAAAGAAAAAATGATGGCTTTAGGGTTTAGGGTTTAGACTTTAGAGTTTAGGGTTTAGGGTAATAGGATAGGCTTAAGGGGATCTACACGTAGTAAGATCCTAGGACAAAATTACATGGCATAAGGGAATGAAATTTGGTGGAGTTGCCTAAGGAAACCAAATTTCATTAAGAGCCTAAGAAAAAATGATGGCTTTAGGGTTTAGGGTTGAGATTTTAGAGTTTAGGGTTTAGGGTAATAGGATAACTTAAGGGGATATATGTAGTAAGATCCTAGGACAAAATTACATGGAATAAGGGAATGAAATTTGGTGGATTTTCCTAAGAAAACCAAATTTCACTTTAAGGTCAAGTAGGACAAAATGAATGGTTTAGTGTTTAGGGTTTAGATTTTAGAGTTCAGGGTTTAGGGTTTACAAAACTTAGGGTGAATTTTTGGCGCCTCTTGGAATATAATGAACTTGCAAGTTAGTGAAGAACATTTTCTTGTGGGATAGTTGATTGAGATCTACTCTTGTTTCAACTGACCAACCTAGATCATGAAATATCATTCATATTATAATCTTGCAGGATCTTATTATTGTTAAATTTGGTTGCCTTGGGCAACTTTGATCACCAAATTTTAAGAACTTCTTTGATCCCCTTAAGAAATGTCATATTGGGACCCCTTAAGAAATTGAATTACAATTTAGGGTGACAGGATGGCTTAAGGGGATCTACGTCTAGTGAGGTCCTAGGGGAAAATGACATGGCTCAAGTGAATAAAATTTGGTGAAGTTGCCCAAGGCAACCAAATTTCATTAAGAGCCTTTAAAGAAAAAATGATGGCTTTAGGGTTTAGGGTTTAGACTTTATAGTTTAGGGTTTAGGGTAATAGGATAGCTTAAGGGGATCTACATGTAGTAAGATCGTAGGAAAAAATTATATGGCATAAGGGAATGGAATTTGGTGGAGTTGCCTAAGGTAACCAAATTTCATTAAGAGCCTAAGAAAAAATGATGGCTTTAGGGTTTAGGGTTTAGAGTTTAGAGTTTAGGGTTTAGGGTAATAGGATAACTTAAGGGGATATATGTATTAATATCTTATGACAAAATTACATGGCATAAGGGAATGAAATTTGGTGGATTTTCCTAAGACAACCAAATTTCAATTTAAGGTTAGGTAGGACAAAATGAATGGTTTAGTGTTTAGGGTTTAGATTTTAGAGTTCAGGGTTTACGGTTTACAAAACTTAGGGTGAAGTTTTGGTGCCCCTTGGAATATAATGAACTTGAAAGTTAGTGAAGAACATTTTCTTGTGGAATAGTTGATTGAGATCTACTCTTCTTTCAACTGACCAACCTAGATCATGAAATATCATTCATATTATAATCTTGCAGCATCTTATTATTGTTAAATTTGGTTGCCTTGGGAAACTTCACCAAATTTTAAGAACTTCTTTGATCCCTTTAAGAAATGTCATATTGGGACCCCTTAAGAAATTGATTTATGATTTAGGGTGATAGGATGGCTTAAGGGGATCTAGATGTCTAGTGAGGTCCAAATTTAGTCATACTATGGCCTCATTGGTTCCATCTAGTTTTGGGTCAAAAGCGTTTACCCCTCTAATAAAAAAAAGGTATCATGTTAAAAATGAATCAATCTATACATATCACAAAAATAACATACATCTATCAAAACAAGTAAAAATTTCCTCCTGCATTAGAGGATATCAAAATAAATATGAAATATTTTAATAATTATAATTGTAATCACTTATTAATAAGTTATATCATACATAATTTTAATCACATAATAAAGGAATAAATATACATATGTAGAAGATACAAGAATAAAAAGAGGCTACTCACATGGATCTTGATCCTTCTAGGAAGTGCCTAGATTGGTGTATTTCATGTAGGACTCTATGTAGGTGTTGGGACCTTCACCTCTCTCCTTGTATATTTCCAACAATCCCACTCACTCCCTCTATAGAATTATTTCCTTTGTTATTATCTAGTTCTTTTAATCTTCTAAATTAACCTCTTATTTATAGGAGTATAATATGAATCCTCCTCCTATCTCTAAATTGTAATAATAGCATAGTTCCTCCAACCCATCATCATATACCTCCTCCCTTTCCCATGTAATAGGTGTACCTTCTAGTGTTAAATCGTTCCATCTTTGTCTCCTTATTGATGCATTTCTATCCTTCCACATAAATCTATATAGTATCAAAATATAGGTAATTTTATGGTTATTGAATCTCTCTTAATTGCTAAAGAATCCATTATGATTGAGGATGGGTGGATTATTATCTAGGATCACATCTTAAAAACCCTATAGAGGTCATGGTATGTGTTTCTTAATACATATATTCCTATACAAGCCTCTTTCCATGTATTATCAACTCTCCTATATAATAGACACCTTACTAGATTTAAATTTCATATGATATACACCCAAGTGTTTCCAATTGGAATTGCTATAATTATACTTTTATGGTATTCTAGATATTCATAATAGTTATCATAAATCTACCAAATAGACCCATTCTTGACATTGAACCTACATAATTTTAGGTATGTCCAATGAAAGAAACTTTACCCATAGCACTCTCACTCGTGCTCTCCTATCTAGTGGATATAATAGAATAAAGTTTTATTCCAATGATTTAGATCCCTAATGATCATGTCTAAGTGTCATAGAGAGTGATCATCCACTCTTCATAAACTTGTAGAAACCAAAAGGTTTTATATTATGTGTTCAAATAAGTGAAAACATTACAAAAAGCTCTACTGAATGGTGACAACAGAGGGTTTTTAAAGGCAACCAAATTTCATTTTAAGGTCCTAAGAAAAAATTTGAATGCTTTAGTGTTGATGGTTTAGATTTTACAGTTTAAGGTCTAGGGTTTAGCAAACTTAGGGTGAAGTTTGGGTGGCCCTTGGAATAATTTAGACTTGCAAGTTAGTGCCAATTGGAATCAATTGTATGTGCTTAGATTTATGAATTTGCTAACTAAATTTGCAAACAAACATCAAGATAAACTTTATCAATTTTAACTATTCTTTAACATATTATTTTCTAATCTAATGATAATTTAACATTGAAACTAAAGTTTAACATATCGTTTTTTCCATACAATGCAAATAAAATTTAAAATATTTAAGCAATGCAAATGAATTTTTTTGAGCTCGAAATTACCCAGTTTTCAAAATCAAAATGATTTGTTCGATTTCAATTTAGGGTTTTAAAAAAAAAAAATGTTCCAATTCAATTTAGGGTTTCAATTTCTAAGCAATTAGGGTTTTAATGCAATTTTTTCATTTCAATTCAAACTAGGGTTTTCAAATTCAATTTTTTCGCTTTGATTTGAATTCAGGGTTTCAAAAAGCTTGATTAGGGTTTCTAAATGCAATTTTTTAATTTCATTTCAATTTCTAGGTTTTGAAATGCATTTTTTGTTTTGTTTCAATTAGGTTTTTCAAATTCATTTTTTTTGGTTTAATCGAACAATTTAGGTTTCAAAAGTTAAATTTTGTTTGTAAAACACAATTCAAGGTTCATTTTTTTATTTCTATTAAAAAATCTTCAGGTTTCATTGCATTTTTTTGTTTATTTTTACAATTACTCATTTCTACTATAATAGGAAAAAAAATGCTCAAAATGTGAAATAAATTAAAAAAAAACATGCCAAATTCACTTATTTTCTTCACAATTTCAATAAAAAATAGAAAAATGCAAAAAAACGAGGCATGGGTCTATACCTGTAGTTGTTTGTGGGGGTCGTTGTCACCTGTACTCAGGATCCCGCCCGCTGTGTAATGAACTCTATTTGTTTTTAAAAAAATAAATAGCAATATAAAATGGGATCCCGATTTCTACAAATTGGGATCCCAATTTAGTAGTAATCAGGATCTTGTTCCTTCTCCATCGGTTCAAGATCCTATGGGAAATGGGATCCCAATTTTTAAAAAGCAAGATCCCATTTCGTGTTCAGGCTCAGGATCCCAATTTTTAAAAATCGGGATCCCGTTTATTAAAATCGGGATCCCATTTTATCAAAGCCGATTTCAATTTTTTGGCTAAGGAAAAAACTTCCACATTCCGTGGACTCAACTTTGTGCACTTACCCAAAATCAGAACCAATTTCTTGACAAACTTTACATACGTCTTCGATCAATCATACAACTTTGAAGCTTTTGCTACGCACAAATGGAAGCTTCGCATTGATACAACAAACAATACAACATCTTTGCGAATAAACTTCAACACGGGGTGGTAATGCTATAGTTTTTTAGTTCATTTTATGTTATCTCTTTTGGGTGCATTGTTTGAGTTCATTTCTTCGTAGTTTCATTTGATGAGTAATGGGTATGAATCTTAATCCTTGTTTTGAATTAGATTGAGTTTAATTCATTTGACATTGATTATCTTATTGCACTTCCCAATTTCTCCCTTATACATTCTAGCATGCCTGGTGGGACCCATGGTCCTTAGCATTAACATTTCCTTGAGTGTGTTTTTCAGTTGCAGGTTCTAGAAATGCATTTGAAAAATCTTCACGCAAAAGCTACAAGAAGTTTTTGCGGTCGCTTTGTCATTTTTACCGCACCCACTCTTTTTCCGGTTGCTTCTATTTTTTCTAGTTGCTTCTAACTTAAAAACAGGATCACTTTTGAAAAATATGAACGCAGTTGCCTATTATAGAGCCACTTTTTCTTTTCCTAACAACAGTTTTCAAAAAATAATAGGGGCCACTTTTGCTTAAAAGTTTCACTTTTGCTCTATTATTTTTTTATTTGAGATCTACAAAGTAGTTTTTCAATTTTTGACGCTAACAGGTGTGTGTTTGGATGTTTTTGTGTTTTTTGACTTCATTTGTGCAGCTCTTGTAGGATATGGTACACTTTACATCAAAAATAGTTAACACTTTTGTTGCAGAGAAGGTGAACAGTCCAAGCCCCAAATGATTAAAAGCTTTCTAGATTAGAAAACTTTGAAATTGGTGCTCTAAAATGAATGTTCAAAAATCTTTTTAGATTAGAATATTTTTTAATTGGTGCTTAAAAAAAAAAATCCGAAGCTTTCATAGCTTAGGAAATTTTCAATTTAGTGCTTAAAAATGAACCCCATAACTCACATCCCTTTGATTTGGTGCTCTTAAAAGAATGCTCAAAAAGCTTTCTAGATTAGAACATTTTTAAATTGGTGCTTTAAAAAAAATCTTTCAGAAGCTTTCATAGCTTAGGAAATTTTCAATTTGGTGCTTAAAAATGAACCCCACAAACTTACATGCTTTCATTTTGGTGTTCTAAAAAGAATCTTCACGGGTTTTCTAGATTAGAAAACACACTTCACTTTTGGTGCTCTAAAATGGATTATTATCTTTTGATCAACTCTTTCAATTTATGTTGACAAAATGAATGATTTCATTTTTTTTTACCAATTAAGACAAGGATTGGTAGAAACACTCAAGAATTGGTGCTTTAAAATTGGACAAATACTTTCTAATTTGCATATTTCTATCTAAATTTCTTGAAATCTAGAATACTTCATTTGGTGCATCTAAAAATAAATTGCTATCTTGTACACATTTTATTTCATTTATTTTGGATAGTGTCATTTGAGGGGCTTAAAAAGAACATTAGGATGAAGTCTATATTGTGTCTTCTGTTTTCGGCAAACGGAGTACCTTATATCCTCTCCCCTCGTGACTTTTGGGTGATCTTGGGTGATGAAAAGTAGTTTGAGTTTCGCATTTTGGTCTCTTTATTTTTATCCATAAAGAGGGGGCTTGCTATGAAATACATCCCACGATGGAGAATTCATAAGCAAGGTCTCAAAGCATGTTTATCGGCGGGCTATATCAAAATTTGTGAAATCATGAGAAAGCAACTTCAATCTTGAGGCATCAACATACTACACCTAATCCCATGCCTTAAGTGGAACGAGAATGGTTAAAGAGCCTTAAGTGGCCAATAGACGGTAGTGAAACGATGGGTGTTCTTGGTTTGTTTTCATTAAAAACCGTTGTTTGTAGTGGCTAACTTTGTCCTTCTAAAGAGTTCTTTGAAGTGGTGCATTGGGATTTTATTTCCAAGAAGTTACTTGACATGTCCGATTTTGGTTGAAGTGTAGAGATTAAGAGTTCATTCTTAACATACCTCTACACTTTTCCCTAGATTGCATGTAAAATCATCTCTTCTACTATGAAGGGCATGAGCGAAGCCCACCAAGAATAATGTACCCACTTGAGCTAGGATTGTGTTACTTGTGAGTTAGTTTAAACACATTACATGATTCCAAAAAAACTCAAACACACATCAACATTTTCATCAAATCTTAACACTTTAAGGTTAGTGTCAATAAATTTGAAAAGAGCCATTTGTTTGCACTCCTTGAAAGATATCTTAAACAAATATCTCTAAAAGTTTCTGAACATTTAGGCTTAGATTTCAAGTCGTATTAAATCTGAAGCTAACATTGGAAAACTATATTTTTTTGGTATCTTAATTTTCACTTGGTGGAAAGAAACGCGCCTTTAAATTTATAGACATTTAGATCCAAAAACAAGTGTTTGTGGTAAAAGCTTCATGTCAGTCCATATATTTGTTATTGTATCATTTTCCATATCTCAAAAATAGGAAAACTTGAAAATTTAGATCAAACAAAGTCATTCAAAATTGCAAAATTATCCAAACTACTACCAAAAATAGAAACAAATCTAAATCAAGGCCACTTTTGCTACTATTTTTCCACACTCAACCTAAAACTGGCCATAGTCAACCTAAAACATCTCACTTTTGCTCTCTACCTTAGAACAGTCACTAGTAAAAACCTACCACTTTTGAAAAACATAATGCACTTGACATAGAATTGCCACTTTTGATCCTAAAATTGTCGTAGTTGACACATTTTTTCAACTGTAGTTGACTTTAAACTGGCCACTTTTGATCAAGAAGTTCGCTTTTACATTCACTATTCACCAATCAAAAAATTACACACATAAGCCACTCTTGAAAAATATTACCGCAGTTGGTTTAAGAACTTGACCGCATTCGACAAAAATCTGGCCGCTTTTGACAAACAGTACCACTATTGCTCAAAGATTGTTGCTTTTGCCCTATTTTCTAGTGAAAATAAAAAACTAATCTTGAAACTGGTTAAAATTTGTGAGAATGAAATAGTTATACACCCAAAAAACAACATAATCCATTTGGACAATCAAAATCAACAACCTACTTTTAGGATTCAAAATAAAAACAAACTTGGATCATTCCTTCACTCAAACTTCTAAGATATCAACATTTGCTTGAACCTCAAGGCTAGTTCAAGTAGATTTCACACAACATATCCTCTAGAAAAATGAAGTGAAATATCGATCCAAGTCTTTCAACATTTTGAGTCCCAAAAATAGCATCATTCCCAAAACATCACTCAAACTCTAGGGTCTTGAGTATCACGAAAACCATATCAAAATACCATTCACTTTATGACCATTTGGCATCCAATTTCTCTAGTTCAACAACCAAATCTTATGGCACCTATCATACAACCGAGTCTCACACAAATTGAAGGTGAACAAACATATATTATTAGTAGCTTGAGAAGTTTCATATTTGAGAAAAATGAAGAACCAACCCAATGGAGAAACACAACAAATATCCTAGACAAAGAGGAACGAAAAGTGGATCTTGCAGCTAGAAGGCCCATATTACCACCTCTTGTGTGGAAATAGATACCATCTTTCAGAAAACGAAAAAATACCAAAACACTCGAAAAATAGAAAATCCCAAAAACAAAGCATTCTTTTAAGTTAGAATCACCAAACTTCCACAAAATCTTGACACTTGTTTATGACAACCACATGATCTCAATACAAAAAAAGGATGGAAGCAAACAAAAGTAGCACTAGTATACCCACAACAAATACCACAAATGATGGAGGTGACCCACTGGGTTATAGACCAAGTGACCTTATAACTCCATGAAAGGAACCAACATTCAAAGCAACATCAAACCAACCACCAAGCGAGGAGGAAGTAATCTGTAGACAACAAGAAATGATGGATAGGTCAAACCAAAATCCCAAAGATATGGTCGTAGAAGAGGTGGATAGTGAGGAAGAAATAGATGATGAAGAATTCCTTCAACACTCCAACAATCCCAAGGTACTTAAACTGATGGACAAATTGCTAAGAAAATATCCAAACACATACTTCTTCAAGTTATCACAAAGTGGTACTAAGTTACCTCTAGACTTTAATGTGGAAGGTCTTAAGGATCCCCAACTCATTCCTTTAGGGGATAAATCGGTTGTGAGAAAGATACCTGAACCAGTGGAGATTTTGAACATGCCACCAATCTTCTCACAGAGCAATGATCAACCTAAACAACAACCAATGGACAACCCATTGTTTAGGAAACCAACTCAAATCGAGCAAGAAGCAATGGCCCAACAATATCATGGAGATCCAATTCAATACAAGTCCAAAACACTTATACATTGACCCTTCCCAAAATGTACAAACTCAATAAGGGAAATTTCCACAACAAAATCTGTAACAAGGTGTGCCACAAACAAACTACTTAGGCAACCTCCAAACAAATCAACAACATCAACAAGGTGTGCCACATGGTACCCTTCCCAATCAACAATTCCAACAACAAGGTGTACTGCCAATGCACTATCAAGGTAACCTTCGATACAGTATGTCCAAACAACAAGGTGTACCACCAACACACTATCAGGGTAACCTTCAATACTATTCATCCCAACAACAAGGTGTACTACCAATGCATTATCAGGGTAACCTTCAAAACAATTAATCCCAACAATGTGTACCACCAATGCACTACAATGGTACCCTTTAGCAGAGTCCACCATATCAAGGTGTACCACCAACACACTATCAAGGTACCTCTTTTCAACAAAATCAACAAGGGCATAACCCTCCTTTCACACAACAAGGACTTAATACTCCTTCCCCATAACAAGGACTTAATCCTCCTTACATTCAACAAGGACTTAATACTCATTCCCCACAACAAGGACTTAACCCTCCTTACATTCAACAAGGACTTAATCCTCCTTACATTTAGCAAGGACTTAACCCTCCTTACATTCAACAAGGACTTAATCCTCATTTCATACAACAAGGACTTAATCCTCCTTCCACCCAACATAGTTACCAAGGTCCTATATCTCCATAATACCCAACTTATGAACAAATGAACATTATGGGACAACAATGTTACTACACACAAGGTCCACAAAAAAATGTACCAAACACAGAGGTAGGCATGCAAATATAAGCCCTAAATCAAAAGATATTGGAAAACCAAAAAATACCTACACTCTATAGGATATATGTCCATTTCCTTTTGATCGCTCTATTACCATGATACCCTTCCCAAAAAAAATTGAAATACTGAAATTTAACAAGTACAAAGGAAAGGGTGATTCAGTAGAACATGTGCAATATTTCTCGGTAGCTTACATGGAAGTGCAAAATAATGACTCCTACCTAATGATAATTTTTCCACATAATCTTACTGGTCATGCTATGGAATGGTTCTCCCATCTGCCACTAGGTATTAGGAGTTTTGATTAATTGACTAACAAGTTTGTGAACCATTTCCCATTCAACATAGAACAAGATGTCACCATCACTAACCTCTATAGGATTAAACAAAGCAAAGGAGAATCCTTTACATCTTGCCTACAAAGATGGAAACATAAAGCTGGTAAATGCAAGTGGCCTATTCCCGACAAGGAACTAGTGGATATCTTTGTTTCCAATAACCAAACATAAATCAATTACCAACTCACCATGTTATGCCCCAATAACTTTGAAGAGACTATTGAAAATGGACTA
>VDFB02299000.1:110655-152397 GCA_007258455.2 Sequoia sempervirens | reverse complement strand
TACAAGGATCCCCACCTAAACCCACAACTAAGTCATCCAATGACTATAGTATTGTGGAAAAACTAAAGAATACTCTCACTTTCATCTCCTTCCTAGAAAGCTATTGAGATTATCGCCTACGCATAAGGAAATACTAGAAAAAGATTTGGAAGCATCGATCCCTAATGACCTATATCCTTATCAGTTTCAAGCCATAGTTTGAAAAATCACAACTAATCATCATTTAGCCTTTTCTGAGAAATACCTTTCGCATAGATTATTCCACAACCAAGCCCTCTATATAGAGGTTGGTGTCCACAAGCATATGGTCAAAAGAGTATTGATAGATAATAGTGTAAGTTTAAACATTTGTACCTTGAATTTTTTTAAACAACTAGGGTATTCCGATGATGTAATTGGCAAGGGAAAAATCATCACTATTAGAGCTTATGACGGCCTAGAAAGAAATTTTGAAGGGACAATCAGGCTACTTGTATAGATAGGATCGAAAACAACGAAAATAACATGTCAGGTACTGAACCTTGAGCTATCATATAACCTTATTTTAGGTCGTTCGTGGATTCATGCACTACAAGCAATTCCCTCAACATTTCACCAGTGTCTAAAATTTCCTCATGAAGGAAAGGAGGTTACTTTATACGTTGATCTTGAACTCTTCCACTACTGTGCAAAATTGAAGGAGAAATACAACAAAATCCAGTTTGTACCTAGTAATAATATATCATTTCACTAATTCACATATGTTGACCCATTGACACTACCATCAACCTTAGCTAAAACCCACTCAAGTGACAAACCAAAATTTGAGTCCAAGATACAAGTACTTGACAAAGGTAATAGGAACTATCATTTCAATCAAGAATTTTGCATAGGAATGCTTCCCCCAACACCAAAAGTTTATGGAGGTCCTAAGGTTGATCAAACATGTTCAAGCAGTAAAAATGGTAGTCAAACCCATGATCTTTACCAAGTGGGGAGATATAAAGGATGAGGAGATATTCAACGAGGACCTTTCATCAATGATCTACAAAGAAGACCAAAAAGAACCAGACTAGTTACAACCCCTTCTAATTGATCCTAGTAGTAAAGGGTATCAACTAGCTAAACAAATGGGATACACTGGAAAGGTGAATTTTGGCGACATAGGCAGACAAGAACCTATTAAAGTAGAACAAAGAAAGAATAATATTGGATTAGGCTATGGTTCGATAGACGTGGTTACTCCAAACACTATACATACCTCTTTTAAGAAAGGAGCTCCTTCTACTAATGTTAAGACATCGAATATTTACCATCTTATAGGCATCAATTTACCCATTGAGGACTTATTTTAAAGCTTTAGCATAAGTATATTCCCATCTGAACTAGCAAACCTACATTCAAAGATTGTACTTATGAAACAGACTCTAACGAGTATGAATGGGATTCTCCTTCCTTTGTCACCTCTAGCAACAATGACTTTGATACCCAATGGGAGAATGATGCCAAAGTCATATTGACCATTTCAAAAACTTTCATAAGCTTTGCAAATAAAGATGACAACCTACCCCTTTCCTATCCACAATTAATAGATTGGGACCAACAACACCCTACGCTTGTTTTGGATCAATTCCAAAATAATGAAGCTATTGCAGAGTTTATGGGGTTTTGAACTGATATACCATCAACAAATCATAAAGTAGGGTTTGTCATGGAACTTGATCAACAACCATATTTTAGGGGGAGATTGTGTCCTCTAGTCATAAAATTGAAAAAGACAATGAAAAATAATGCAACCACTGTAGGAGGGTCCTCAAGGGGAACAATCCAGACCATGCAGCAAGAGTAACACAACAAAAGCAACACAAAATATGGAGGAAAATGCAGATGAAAATACCATGTCTGGTTCACCGTGAATCTCAGGCATTTGGTTGGTACATTCGGAAGCCATGATCTTTAAACATGTGCTTGCACATTACAAGGTTCAATATTACAACTCTTTCCAATATGCTCCTATATGCGAAGTTGAACTCCTTATAATCGGATCAACTGCTATTGTTTCTATCAGAATCAAAGTTGGTCTTCTAATCTACCTATGGAACTGCCAATTCCAATCAAGGGTAGCCCTTCCAAAGGACTGGACTAACTCCGGACGAGGATTTGAAAGACTTCCTACACTTTGGGATATGCAAGACCAGGAGGGTGATCCCTTAATTCATTTACAACCTCTGCACCATCATCATAAACAACATTAACAACAACAGATAATCTCATTTAACAGCTCAACATAATAGGATAATAATTCTAATAAAACTGGGTTGTTCATCAACAATATCAACTATTTGGAGCATGAGATAACTACAACACATTCCACTTTATAAAATAGTCATTGATTTGCAATTTGTAGCAAGCTCTAGGTAAAGACAAAAAAATACTGAACCATACAAATTAGTACAACTTAGATCAGTGTCATATATCCATTGGGGGAGTCAAATTCATAAACATCTAAGGGTTTATGACAAATTTAACACATCATATAAGATCCTTGAGAACATTGCTTTACAATTTCATCAACATGTATTATAACCCAATACTACTTATCAAATCCGTATACATAACATATCCACCTACAATCCCATTCAAGCATTTTAATTAATTCCTTGAATTAAAGCCAAAACAAAAATCATACACACCACAATAGTGAGATGAACGAGACAACCCTTAATTATCTTTTTCAAAATTAAGATATGCATCAGATGCTGTCCTGAATTAATCATATCAATTCAAATGCCATACTGTCATAAAACATCAAATCCCCATGAATTCAAAACCTACTACAGAATGACTCAAAACCTAAATTGCATTTTTCTTAAAACCATTGAACTTTTTTTACAAATTTTCTCCTCGCAACTTAATGCATCCCTAATTTTCAAAAAATATCTAATCATAACTGCATTTCCGCCTTGGAAATCCTTCTCTATAGAAATGAAGGGAGCAAATAAGTACTGGGGCCGTAAAAGTTAATGCACCACTGCTCCCACTAAAACACCTGGTGATAATCCAAAAATCGTTACAACAACAATCACCCTGGAGAATCTTCTTGTTCATAGTGCCCGCTGAGAATGGTTGATGTAGCAACAAAAGCCTCAAGAATCTCATGCCCAGACTGCCACCAAAAATAAAACTAGAATCCGTTGTAACTGCAACAGCTGATTTTCCAACCGTTAGCAGCCCACTCCTTTTACTCTTCCTCAGTTAAATATTTATTTACCCATTTCTAGTATTCTTCATCAGTTGGCCAATCAAAATTAATTACCTCATTCACCTTGACATTATAAGGTGTGTATTTAACTGCTACCTGATTTGCTTCTCTTTCAAAAGATTCTAAGAACAAGTTGGTGCTAATGATTTTGTCCATACAGCTTACCAATAAATCATAATCAGAGTCATCACAAATTAATTTAATTTGATCATTGATGACCTCATTTTCTCGACTATGGTCTGTTTGAGGGATCCATTTGTCCTCCTCCGCTTAATACTCATGTCAGGTAACAATGTGTTGCCCCAATCATCAAAATTCTTCACCAACTCCCTGATCTTCCTACTCAAGTCATCTGGTAAGGTTTGAAAACCTTGCAATGATTTAACTAACACCTCAGTAGTCCTTAATTATCGGGGCCTATTATTTATATCAAACCTTGAGGCCTTATACATTATGTCTAAATTATTGGCCTTAGGGATCCAATTTTCAATTAATGGTATCACTATTTCCTAATCCCTATCAATATTCTTTATTGCATCTAATAATAAAGAATATAAAGAATATATAGATGACAATCTATTATCAACCTTCTCATTTAGATGCCTTAATATAGCAGTAACAACTCCCTTTGTTTTAGAAGGGCTCCTTCCTCACTTACCTTCAAGGATGCCTATAATTCTTCAATTTTGTGCATTAACTGCTTCCTTGTAGGATCAACAGAGCATTCTATTTCTTCATCAATTTGTTCCAAAGAAGGGTTGAGGGAAGGATTTTGACTGGGAGACCCTGGTGTGGAAACAATAGGAGAAGCAAGAGGCACTGAACCTGATGTGGAAGGCAATGTACTAATCCCTGGAGCACTTGATGTCTCCTCAATCTATTTGTAGCTTAACCTATCCACCTTAGTCTGCAGCTCAACATTCCTTTGTTGCATCTTGCTATATTCCTCAATCAAGAGATTATATTTCTCCATTAGACTTTTCTTTTCAGCCTCCTCTCTTTCAGTAGTCTTTTGGGCCAATTTGGCCACATTTATAGTCAAATTAGTGGCCTCAATGGTTGAGGTCTCTGAATCCCTCTTTATTATTAACCATCCTCTTAAATTTGGGCTAATATTAGTAACATTTGGCTTTCTCCCTTGAGGGGCCAATGCCCAAATTTCCAAGGTCTCATATTCTTCACTAAAAGCATAATTTTGCAATGTTGCCTTGACCTCTTCTTCAGAATCTTGCAAGGGATGCTTGGACTTCAAAATAGCATTAAAAGCTATGACATTTGCAATGTCCCATTCAGGAAAAATCAAAACACCATCCTGACTTACCAACTTTCTCCCTTCCTCAGGAGTGATGTTCTTGAATTCATTCATTAATTCAACTTTCACTTCATCATCATTCTCCTGGTTTGACTTGTCAGGTGTCAATTCTCTTCTCTTCTTACACTTATCCTGGTATTCTTCCAATTTCATTCTCCATACCAATTGCAAGAAGACAAGAGTTTTACAAATGCATTATCATCTAGAAACTCCTTACATGCCTCCATTCTTGCATCTTGCACACATTTACCTTTCAAATCCAAATCGGATAGAACCAACTCAGTTGGCCTAGGAGGGGAAGGCATACCAATCTGCATGTCTTGATCAGCGACAACAATTTCATCCACCAATTCCTCATGTGGTTGATTAGTCTTTTGCCTCTTAGGGCTTGGCTCGGATGGTGGTGGTGAGGGACTCTCCTCAGGTGATGATTCCAAATCAATGATCTTAATTGCCCCAGACATTTTGAATTTTGGACCTAGTTGTGTAGGCAATTTCATTATTTGTTTCCCTTTTCTGTCTTCTTCCTCATCACTACTATCATCTCTTTTCCTCTTGTAAATAGGCCTCTTTCTTGTAGGTTGGTATGTTGGCCTCATTTCAATTGGCCTGGAACCTTGCTCCTGTATACCCAGACTCAACTCCAAGTTTATCTTCTTAGTCCTCAAAGTGCCCATGATTTCTTTGAAGTTCTCCATCAGAAAGTCAATTTTCTTATGGTATGGATTGAATTCCAACAATGGATCATACTTTGGATCCATTTTGTGCACAATAGCCAATAGCTTATCATAAGCTATCAGTTTCTCCTTGTTCAACTCCTACTTGCTTAGGTCAAATTCATTTCTAATCAAGTCAGGTCAGGAAAGTTGAACTCATGCACAAACTTACCACCTTTTATCCTTTGTCTGAAAAGGGAAAAGAAACCCTCAGGATCATGCTTCCACTTAGGACCACACCTCAAATGATAGTCTTCAAAGAATTTCCCAAAGTGCACCTAGCCTCCTTTCGAAAAGACAAAATAACCTCTGCAAATCCTCTGCAAATCCCACCCCTGGTGGCACATTGTATGGCAATATATGAGGGGTCCCTTGAAAACCGTACACCCTCAAGACAGTGTTGATTGGGTATGGAATAATGTCACCCTAGTTATGACAAACCTTCAATTCTGGCCTCCTCCCTTTTGGTATGAGGAAATCATGCAGTCCCTTAGGAATCCTGGGTACATTTACCATCAGCCTGGCTCTTAATCTAGAAGCAAAACAATTGTCAAAATGCACATAACTAGTGTTTTCCTTGTTACATGATAAATTTGCAGTCCACATCTGTACTAGAAATCTTTCTCCATCAACCAATTGCCTTCATTGCATCTTCTCAAAGAAGAAATCAACATTCTTGTACAAGAACATATACATTAACATAGAATACCAGAAGAATTGGGTTCCTGTATCATTTTGTTGCAACTTTAATAGCCCTTCATGTATCCTTTCAGCCAACAAAGAAGAAAAATCATAAGTCATAGAGAAGTTAAGGTGTTGTATTTGCACCCTCATGAACATGTAAGTGATAGGCATCACTGTGTTAGGATTGAAACCCAAAATTTGGCACAGTGAGTAAAAGGTGGCCAAGAAATGATTTGCAAAGCAATTCAATCTGAAAGGTTCTTGGTCACTAGGGCTAATATAGAATCTCGAACCTCCTGCAATGAGGTGGGAGCAACTTAGCTCTGAAGAGTGATTTCAACTTCCCATACTTCTGCTTCATTTCCTCAAGATTGATAGGAACCAAGTACATACTAGGCTCACTCAAATGAAAAACCTATTAGAATTCTTCTCTGTTAATGCTTAATAGAACCCTTCCATCATTATCTCTTATTACCCGTGTGACAGGGTCATATCGTACAGCCATTGCCCTAAGCAAGTCTACATCAAGGAACACATTTGGTATCACCAGCTTCCCCATATCATACATCCAACCATTCGAAAAGGGGTGAGGCAAATTCCTCTTTCCAAACCACAATCTGAACATCTCCAAACATGTAAGAGGAACCCTAGCATCAACTATGTTGGAACAATTATACATTAATCCCTCCCCTATTTTTCCTCGCATCAAAACCAATCCCTTCTTCCTATCATTTGTTGAAAAGGGCAATTTATCTAGGAAGTCATCATATAGGTTTCTACTTAAATAATCAATTTGTCCAGAATGTTGCTTTAGCGGTGCCATCTTGGATAAACTAGGGCCTCCTTACAATTTCAAACTTCAAGCAACTAGGACTAACCAGAAATATGAAATTACAGAATAAAACCTTGCAATTTCTCATAATTCAATTAACCTATAGCCCTAAAAAAATTATCAGCAAGCCCTATGATAAGCACACAACAAAATTTCCCAAATTCAAGTTCAAAATAACCAGGAGATACATAAATCAACTCACAGCTTTGTGTTTGCAGAAACCCCAATTCTTGTTGTAACGACTCGTAACTTCGTCTTCGGCTTTGAAACTACTTCACAAAATGTTTGAATGCTTTGCGACACAATAAAAGAAAGAGAATAGTCTTTTATTTTGATCAAATCATGCCAGTAAGTGTCTCATCCCCCATTAAAGCTCACTTACGCGTTGCACGAACGACTCCAATTGTATTTGATGCAAATTCAAATATTAGTCATTGATCCTTCACTTTGATCAGATCATCAAATGACTGCCTTCAAAACAAATTGACACAATCGTCAACATGGCCATAAGGGCCCACCATACTATATGCTGCCAAGGAAATCCACGTGGCATTCGCTCACGATATCACGATCAATAAAAACCTTGCAACTTTTGATCACACGATGGTGGGAAACCATAGATCTTTGATCATCGATAATCTTGTTCCTTCAACATAGTTGCTAGCTTTATCATTAACCATCGAGCATCTTCCCCGCCGAGATCATAACACCTCCGCTGATTTAAAACATGTGCATCTCACAAATGCTTTAGTAACCCACTACATAATGTATTAAAGCTGGATTAATTTACCAAAGTATTTCCTTCGTTCGTTTGGCTTCACCAGATGAGACACGTGGCACCTACCCGTGATATCACGATCAACCAAGACAGTGTGGTGGGGTCATTGAGGGATGGCGGGGAACGACTAAGATCAAACAATGATTAATCAATGGTCATGTGAACTTGTCCCTCTGCAAAATAAAAACATTTATTAAAGGAATAAGGGGACATCACTAGGCCAACGACAAACAATGACATAAGTTGTCACTTAAACGAGGGAGCACGAGACCATCCAAGACCTAGGGGAAATAAAGTCAAGCGAAAGAAATAAAATGATAAAACAAAAGGGGGCCATACCTAGATGAAGCGATGGGGCTTAAGTTGTTTTAAAACCCTCCCAAAAAGTAACGGCCGAATAGATCCTTCCTAAGGTGTAAGATAATACTAGGGTTTTACATGAAGATAAAGGTAAAACCCCAACCCTAGGCCTTTCCCAAACACCATAGATGACCAGAGACATAAGGCAGGATAAAAATTTGAAGTTCTATCACAATCTTAATCTACTCAATCAACTAATAACTCTCCCCTTTTCTAATGATTGATTACAAGCTTTATACTATATCCACAATTCTAGAAACATCTGCATCAGCCAAAGATCATCACAATATTCAAGGAGAGAAAATGTAACGTGTGCATGAATAGGTTGGCCTCAAATTTGAATTACTCTACCAATAGGTGCATAGAATGAAGTGTGGACCTATAAGAAAGGTCGGGGACACTCCATGGAGCACTTAGAATCACACCTTTGAGATTCACAAATCACAGGGACGATCCACAAACGATCAAATTAGCCGATAGGCTTGAAAACTATTCTGGTTCTAGTTCAAGAAATTGACATGAAATTTCAGAAGCGATAACTTGTTGGAAAAAGATCCAATCATGCCTAAATATTGGAATAAGGAAAATGAAGATGTGCACAATGTACACAAAGATCCACAGGGTCTAGTGAGCAAAGATGATGAATCCACCAACATGAATCGAGAAAGAACAAAACTAAAAAGAAAATATTTTTTGGTTGATGCAAGATTGCCAAGAACCAAGGATGCTCCTTCATCAGACATTTGGGGTTATTGAAAAGTGAGTCCCTCACTTTGTTGGGGCTAAGGTAAACCAAGTTGGTCTACCTCAGCTTGAGAAGTCCAAGAAGAATCCTCAATTGGTTTGTCTTTCCATTTCACAAGATATTCTTTGTACTATCTTCCACTAGTCTTCCTCCCATCTTTGACATCCAAAATGTCTTCAATCTCATCTGTTTGCTACTTAGGAACTGGTTTTCTAATCTTACTTCACTGTATTCTCTAAATTTTACTTCATGGTACCGGTGTCAGTCTGCAATGTTGAATATACGTGATATACCCATGCCATCCGGTAACTCTACTTCATATGCATCCTTGAATAAAATTTCCTAAAAATCCTACAGGGTCCAAACTTCCTCATCTTTAGATTATTGTATGTTTCAACTGGAAATCTCTCCTTTCTCAAATACACCATCACCTCATCTCCAACTTTGAACTCCTTATGTATCCTCTTCTCATCTGCTTTCTCCTTATACTTCTTGTTCATATCTTCCAACTGTTGTTTCACTTGAGTATGCACTTTCTTCATATGTTTTGCAAATTCCTCTGCTTCTGCACTCCATTTACCTTCCATACTGATATCTCTCAATTCTAATATACCTCTAGGATGAACTCCAGTAACAATCTCAAAATGTGTCTTTCCTGTACTCTTATTCACTTAATTATTGTAAGAAAATTCTGCTTGTGCAAGGACTAAATCCCAACTTTAGATTTTCCCTCCAACGAAACATCTCAGCAAGTTCCCTAAACTCTTGTTCACTACCTCTGTTTTTCCATTTATCTATGGGTGAAATGTTGAACTAAACCTTAAATCTATCTTTAATTTCTTCCAAAGTGTTCTCCAAAAGTAACCAACAAATTTTGTATCCCTGTCTGAAACTATACTCCTAGGTAATCCATGCAATCTGACCACTTCTCTGAAAAATAGGTCTGCTACATGTACTGCATCTATTGTCTTCTTACAAGGTATGAAATGTGCCATTTTAGAAAATTGGTCAACTACCACAAATATTGAATCATTGCCTCTTTGTGTCTTTGGAAAACCAAGTATGAAATCCATGTTGATATCCTCCCAAGGTCTCTCTAGAACTATCAAAGGCTTATACAATCCAATGTTCTGACTACTCCCTTTTGCAACTTGACAAACTCTGTAACTCTGCACAAGTTTCCTAACATCCTTATGAATCTGCAGCCAAAAATAATTCTCACTTACCAATGCTACTGTCTTATCAATTCCAAAGTGTCCTAACATTCCTCCACTATGCTTCTCCTTCACCAAGTTATACCTCATTGAACTATGGGGTATACACAACTAATTGCCTCTAAACAACATATCCTCTTGAATGAAATAATCCAGCCACTGACTTCTATCCTCTGAAATAGGTTCTTTACAAGCTCTCTAAGGTTCTGCAAAATTTGGGTCTTCCTCATACAAGTTTTTCAATTCATCAAAGCCTAATACCTCCACTCTCGTCTCTATCAATAAATTCCTTCTCCTACTCAAAGCATCAACAACTCTATTTGAATTTCCACTCCTATGCTTCAAAACAAAGGTATAACTCTATAGGAACTCAACCCATCTCATGTGTCTTTGATTCAACTTACCTTGACTGTTCAAATATTGCAATGCTTGATGATTTGTATACAACACAAACTCCTTAGGAAACAAATAATGTCTCCACTTCTTCAAGGCTTGAACTATAGCATAAAATTCTTGATCATACATGGAATATCTTCTCCTAGCATCATTCAAATTTTCACTGAAATAAGCTACTAGTCTCCCTTCTTGACTCAACATTTCTCCAATTGCATTTCCACTTGCATCACAGTCTACTTGAAATACCTTATTGAAATCTGGTAAAGCCAACACAGGCTGCTTAGTCATCTTTTGCTTCAACAACTCAAAACTTTGGTTTTCTCCAGACGTCCATATAAAATCCTTCCTATCTCCTCTCATTGTTTCTATCATAGGACTATAAATAGAACTAAAATTCCTAATAAACTTCCAGTAGAAACTAGCCAATCCATGAAATGATCTTACTTCTCCAATGCTATCAGGTGTAGGCCACTCAATAATTACTTTCACCTTCTCAAGGTCCATCTTCGATCCATCCACAAAGATTAAAAATCCTAGGTATACCAAATCCTCCTTCATGAAACTACACTTCTTAATGTTTATCAACAATTGCTCTTCTCTCAACCTTTGCAAAACTTGTATGATATGCAAAAAATGTTCTTCTCTACTCTTACTAAAAATCAAGATGCCATCAAAGTAAACAATCACAAACTTACCCAAGAATTTCTTCAATGCCTCATTCATCAACCTCATGAAAGTACTCGGTGCATTTTTCAATCCAAAGGGCATCACCAACCACTCATACAATCCTTCATTTGTCTTGAATGTTTTTTTCTACTCATCTCCTTCTCTAATTCTGATCTGATGATGTCCACTCTTCAAGTCTATCTTGGTAAAATATTTAGCTCCACTCAAGCAATTCATGATGTCATCCATCTAGGGCAAAGGAAATCTATACTTCATTGTGATCTTGTTTATGGCTCTAGAGTTTGTACACATGCTCCATTCTCCATCCTTCTTAGGTGGTAGCACAACAGGTACTGCACAGGAACTTAAGCCTTCTCTGATCAAACCCTTCCTCAAAAATTCTTGCACTTGTCTATTCAACTCTTCATTCTCTGCTGGTGTCATCCGGTGTGCTGCTTTGTTAGGAAAACTAGCTCTAGGAATTAGATCCATGCAATGACTAATACTCCTCACAAGTGGTAATCCATTAGGTACATTATCTAAAATGATCTCATACTCTGTCAACATTTCCTTTATCTCTTCTGGTTGTTCTTCTATATGCTTCAAATCTTCAGTCTTCTTAGGAACTAAATCATAGCACATGTTCTCATGTCTCAACCCATCCAAGAATCTCCTTCCATCAACCAAACAAACTCTAGTACTTGTACAAACCTCAACTGTAGGGACATCTTCCAATGACAACAAAATCTACTTCATCCCATTAGCAACAATAGTATATATATTCTTCTTTCAATCATGAACAGCCTGTCTATCATATTGCCAAGGCCTTCCCAACAAAACATGGCATACATTCATAGGCATAATATCACATAAAACTTCATCATGATAATTTCCTATCTTCAATTTTACCAAACATTGTTCACTTACCAGTATCGTGTGCTCATACTGAATTCAAGCAATCTGATAGGGCTTCGGGTGTTTCAACCTTTCCAAATTTAGTTTAGTCACCATCTCTTCAGAAACTAGCTTCTCAGAACTTCCACTGTCAACAATCACTTTGCAACATTTACCAACTACCTTGCATCTATTCCAAAATAAATTATTTCTCTGCAATGGTTCCTTTTCTACTTCACTTTGTAACAATACCCTTCTATTCACCAACACTTCTCCATCTTCTAGTTTATTAGATGATCTGGCATGATCATCCTCAACAAAGGTTGTCCTCCTATTGTTCTCTATCTTTCTACTTGTCTCTCCCTGATTACATTCAAAAGCTCTATTTCCTTCTCCACCACACTTAAAGCAAGTTCCCCTTAATACTCTTTTCTCCTTATCATCCTTTCTATAACTTTCATTCTCGTAACCACCATATCCTCCTCTTTTATAAGAGTTTCCATCACCTCTATGATACGAATTATCATTCTTACTGACCTCCTTATCCTTATTCTGATTTGCAAAAGATCCTCTTCCTCCTCCAACAAAAGTTCTTCCTCTGAAATCTTCCACCTCTTCCTCTCTGTCTCTGCTCATGTCTTTTATTCAACTTCTCTTCTGCCTTTATGGAACACTAATATGCCTCTTCCACACTTTGCAACTTAATCAAACTAATCTCATCCTGTATAGATGACCTCAAACCATTCACATACCTAGCTACTTGCTCAATCTCATCCTCCAAGTGTCCAGATCTAATATTCAACTTATAGAACTCCTCAGTATACTCTATCACACTTGAATCTTTCTCCTTCAGATTTTCCAAAATTTTGAAACAAACTAATCTGATAGTCTACAGGCATAAACTTGGTCTTCAACTTATTCACCATCTGATCCCATGATTTTATCTTCTCTTTTCCTCTTCTTTGCCTATCTGTCTGCAAATGTTCCCACCAAAAGGATGCATGTCCTCTCAAATTTGTACAAGCAAAATTCACCTTCTTATCTTCAGTGGTACCTTCAAAGTCAAAATATTTTTCCATCTCTGTAATCCAATCAAGTCTTTTGAATCCAACTTACCATTGTAATCTGGTGGATTGAAATGTAGTTTTGTATTCGCTCTGGTTAGGGCTCTTATGAACCTCTCTTCTCCCGATCAAGGCCAGGTTGATCTTCTCTTCCTCTTTCTTCTTGAACTTCTACCTCTTCATCACTCACATCATCAACTAGTTGACCTCTTCTCTAAGCCATTTCGACTGCATCTAATTTGGCAACAATTCCTCTCAACATCTCCATTAAAGTAGGGTCTGCATTTCCACGCGCTCCATTTCCTCTACCATTTCTTCTTCCCGCCATCTTTACAAACGTCCTCTGCAGCTGCAGGTCAAATCCTCAATTTTCCACCCCACAACAAATTTTCAACAAGACTTCGCAAACTCTGATGACCTCGCAAGGAACGCACCTTGCTCTAATATCAATCTAACGCAACCACGGTAGAAGGGTCCTCAAAGGGAACAATCTGGACTATGCAACAAGAGTAACACAATGAAAGCAACACAGAATATGGAGGCAAATGCAGATGCAAATATGTTCATTAACATAAATCTCAGTTACATTTTGCTGGCAACATCCGAGTTTATAGATTTGGCTCACAGGCCTGATATAACATGTTCAATATTACAACCTTCCAATATGCTCCTACATGTGAGTTGGACCCTTAAAATTCAGATCAATCTTAATCTACTCAATCAACTACTAACTCTCCCCTTTTGTAATGACCAATTACAAGCTTTATACTATATCCACGATTTTGGAAACATCCACGTCGGCCAAAGATCATCACATTATTCAAGGAGAGAAAATGTAACGTGTGCATGAATAGGTTGGCCTCAAATTTGAATTACTCTACCAACAAGTGCATAGAATGAACTGTGGACCTATAAGGAAGGTCGGGGACACTCCATGGAACACTTAGAATCACACCATCGAGATCTACAAGTCACGGGGATGATCCACAAATGATCAAATTAGCCGATAGGCTTGAAAACTACTTCGGTGTCAGTTCAAGAAACTATCATGAATTCCAAAAGTGATAAATTTTCAGAGAAAGATCCAACCACACCTAAATCTTGGAATAAGGAAAATGAACATGTCCACGATGTACACAAAGATCCATAGGGTCTAGTGAGAAAAGATGATGAATCCACCAACATGAACTGAGAAAGAACAAAACAAGAACAAAACTGAAAGGAAAATATTTTTTGGTGGATGCAAGATTGCCAAGAACCAAGGATGCTCCTTCATCAAAAAATCAACATGAGATCCCCTAGGGTAAACCACGATGTGGCTCTATCGATCCTAAAAAGATAAAAATAAAGGATGAATCTAAGGGTGAAAACCTCCCTTAGGCACCCGAGGATGGAAGATTCAATCTCCCTATTTTTGAATATCAAGAGAAGTCGACACTCCTAGTGGAAGAAGTAGAATCTATCAATGTTGGCACAACAAAAGCACCCAAAATCACATACCATGCAGTGCCACTTGATCTAGAGGAAAAAGTGAACTTTTTAGTATTCATTAATGAAAGAAAGATAAAATTCGCATGGAAATATGCAGACATGCTAGGGATAGATCCAACATTGGTTGCACACCACCTAGCCATATTCGCTGGAGCTAAAACTATCAAGTAGAAGCTATGAAAGATGCATCCCCATACAATACTTTTGGTAAAAGTAGAACTGAAGAAATTGCTAGATGTAGGTTTCATTAGACCAATTGATTATGTAGAATGGATATCGAACCTAATACCAGTATCAAAGCCCATTGGGGGCATAATAATCTGCATGGAATTTCGAGATCTAAACAAGGCTTTCCCAAAATATGACTTCCCTCTTCCAAGTATTGATATGATTGTAGATCTAACTACAGGGCATGAAATGTTGTCACTAATGGATAGCTTCTTCGGGTATAATCAGATAAAGATATCTCTTCATGATCAACATAAAACAACATTTACTTTTGCATGGGGGACCTTCTACTAAAATTTCATGTCATTCGGTCTAAAGAATGTAGGAGAAACCTATCAGTGAGCAATGACTACAATCTTTCATGATATGTTGGATACAACTATGTGGTCAATTTTTAGAGTGTGATAAATGTAGATTAAAACAAATAAATCAAACACACCGATAAGACATTATATCAAAAACAAAATATTAAAATAATAGAGATGCAAACTCAGTATTTTGTTATCGATGTTGTCCTATTGTTCTCTATCTCCAATGTTTTTGTTGGTTCCAGCTAGCTCTCAGATCTTGGGCTAGGCTCAACAAACAGTCTTCCTAGAGAACGAGATTTAATATGAATGCATGCAATACTATGCTAAGACATGATTATTCTAATGCTAAACATGATTGATACAATGAAAGATTATGATAATACTATGAATACTCAAAGCTGATAAAGATAATGCTAAGATGTTAAAATGCTATAATGCTAAAAATGCAAGTAATCTCTAATTAGCCTCAATGCTTGGATTGGCAGGGATATTTATAGAGTTTTTGAAAGATTCTGATTGGTTGATGTGATCAACGACTGTGAAAATTCCTCACAAATCAAACGGTTGAAGATGAATAAGATTGGAGAGAAAAATAGAAGAAAACATAAAGCAAGCTTTGTTTCCTTTTTCGAAAAAGAGATAAGATGAGATGATAAAGATGAATTGTAAAAAATCATCTTTTTGTAAGATTTTGGAAAGATTATGAAGAAGATAAATAATGAATTATTAAATTCAATTATTCATTTAAGGGTGACACAGAGATTTTTCTTAAAATAGAATATTTAACCCAGATTTGAAGAATAATGGAAGATTTCATAATTAAATAAAATATTTAATTATGATTTTGAAAAGATATGGAAGATATTTAATTAAACTTTTTAAGAAATGACATGTAAATGAAATTAATTAAATAAAATATTTAATTAATTAGAAGAAAGATTTGAAAAGAAATATTTAAATTTAATTAAATCAAAAAGACTTAATTAAATTCAAAAAGTGATAATTAATTAAAATAAATGAAGTGTATTTATTTAATTAATCAAGTAGACATATGAATGTGCAATAATTAAATAAAAATTGATTTATTTAATCATGACAACAGAATAAATTGAATGAACAATATAATTAAATTTAATCATATGTAGAGGAATTAATTAAATAAGAAATATTTAATTAAATGCCATGATTAATCAAACATGACCAATTTTATGCATATACAACAACTATGGAATATTATGTGGATGACATACTAGAAAAGTCCATCAAAAGAGAGAACCATTTGACCAACCTTGCAAAAGTGTTTGATAGGCTCAAATAGTATAACTCAAGGCTCAATCCAAAAAAGTGTGTATTCAGAGTAACATCCAAAAAAAATCTAGGGTAAATAGTATCAAGAAGAGGCATTGAAGTATATCCTAAAAAATTAAAATCTATACAAGAGATGCCTCCACTGAAGGAATTAAAACAACTAAGAAGTCTACAAGGGAAACTACATTCCATTAGGCAATTCATTGTGCAATTGGCAGAAAGTGTCACCCCTTTGCCCATCTCCTACACAAAGACATCACATTCAAGTGGGATGGTAGATGTGATCATGCATTTCAGCAAGTCAAGGAGCATCTACTTACTCCTCTAGTACTAATTCCACCTATTCCAAATAAATCAATGATACTCTATGTGTCTACAACATAAGCAACATTAGGAGCTCTCCTAGCACAACTAGATGATAATAACAAAGAAAGAGTGGTCTACTACATTATTCGAACATTGGTGGGCTATGAATTAAACTATTCTCCCATAGAAAGAGCATGTATCTCTATTGTCTTTGTGGCACTAAAGTTGAGACACTATATCCTCAATAGACAAGTAAAGCTAATCTCAAAAGTAGATCCACCAAAATACCTATTAGCAAAAGCAGCTCTAACATGCAGGATTGCTAAATGGGTGATGATTCTGAGTGAGTTTGATATAGAGTACGTAGATAGGAGATCCATCAAAGGATAGATCATAGAAAATCAACTAGCAGAAGCACCAATAGAATAACCAACCTCTCACAAAAGACTTCTTGGATGAAAGCATACTGCTAACAGAATAGACAAGTCGTTGGACCTTGTATTTTGATGGGTCCCACACTCAACACGGCTCAGGAGTAGGTATCTTATTTCTCACAACACAAGGAGATAGTATACCTAAGGCTTATATAATTTCTTTCCCATTCACAAATAACATCTCAGAGTATGAAGCCCTAATCACAAGACTGAAAATGGCCATCAAATGGAGGATTAAAGAACTGCAAGTTTATGGAGATTCTCAACTAGTAATCAGGAAAGTAAATGATGAGTATAAAAAAAAAGATGACAAGATAATACCATATAAAAGGATGGTGGACAGTTTCAGGCAATATTTTTTTGCTATCAACTTTGAATAGACCCCAAGATCAACAACAGAGTAGCTGACACAATGGCAATGATAGGTTCACTTCTTGATATTTCACAAAACATTTCTAAGTATGAATTCCTGGTGGAGCAACTATTGGTACCAACATTCAATATTCCAGAATCAAAACTAGTGTGTGTTGTTGTTGGTCCTAAGTTGCCATGGTACCATGATACATTTGATTATATCTGGCATGGTATCATACCCACTCATCTAATAAACATCCAAAATAAAACCTTTTCCCATAGGACTTCCTGATTCATAGTCCTAGGAGACACCTGTGGAAGTTTAGAGACTACTTTACTCCAATGTCTTGACGTAGAAGAAGCGCAAACCACCCTACAAGAGGTACATGAATGAATTTGTAAGTCTCATTCTAGTGGACCTAACCTAGCACAAAAGTTACTAAGAATAGGATACTATTGGCCCTCTATGGAGAAAGAATATGTTTCCTACACAAGAAAAATGCCACCAAGGTCAGTAGCATAGTGACCTCATCCATGCACTAGCATAGGACCTAAGACCTATCACGAAACTATGGCCTTTTTCATAGTGGGAATTAGACTTGGTACCTAAGATCTCTCCCGCTTCAGAAAATGCCAGGCATAAGTTTATTATTACCACAACTGAACAATTCACGAAGTGGATAGAAGCAATTCCATTAACCTACATCACCGATAAACAAGTATCAAAGTTCATCTTGAGTTATTTGATATGTCGATATGGAATTCCCCAAACCATCATAATGGACAATGGGATCCCATTCAAGAACCAAGATGTCAAAGAGCTTTGTTCCAAGTTCTCTATCCACCACATATTTTCCATGCCCTACTACCCCCAAGGAAACAGTCGGGCTAAAGCATCTAACAAAACCATCTTGAAGATATTAAAAAAGACTATTAATGATGCAGACCATGATTAGAATCTACAACTAAACCCAGCCCTATGGGCTTACTAAACTAGTATTTGTACAACTAGAGGTGCCACACCATTTTCCTTGGTCTTCATATCTGAAGTTGTCTTACCTATTGAAGTCAAAGTCCCCTCACTATGAATATCACTAAAAGGTATAGTCAACAATGAAGAGTATTGGGTGTCTAGATTAAATGATTTGGAATTCCTAGATGAAAGACATTTGAGCACATTAAACCATCTACAAGTTTATCAAAATTAGCTCAAACAAAGCTACAATTAAAGGATCAAAAATAGAAAATTTCAGATTGGTGACTTGGTACTCAAAGAGAATCAGAAGGTATAGTTGAATCAAGATGGAAAAGGTAAGTTTGAACCCAAATGGTTAGGTTCATTCATCATCAGAACAAGCTATGGCTCTGGAGCTTATCAATTGGCTACTCCTAAAGGAGAACCTTTAGCTGAACTATTGAATAACAACCATCTCAAAAAGTTCTATACTTGAAACACGTCATAATACCTCAAGAAAAATGGGAAAAATCCAAAAAAAATCAAAAAGAAAGAAAAATAGTAAAGAGAGTTAAAACATTCTTTAAGTGAAAACCACTTTGTGGCACTTTTAGAATAGGTACCGTAGTGAAAACCTAGAAAATAGGCACTATGTTTGAATAAGACTTGCATCATTATCTATCAACACTATTTGGAGCACGCCAACCATGGCTTGATGACTAATTAAGTATTAAACCTTGTTGCACCAACAACATCCATCTCCCTTAGAGAAAGTGGTCTTGTCTCAAACTGGGGGAAACTGGTCATGGATTAAATCCATGTGCATCTCGTCATGGTAAAAAAACAAACAAAACCAAAAATGTCTAAAAAACTCCAAAATCAAAACAAAGTTAAAACCATCAAAAATCCCAACATGTTATGCTTTGAGTTAACACTATTCAAACTACATGGTCTCTACGTGTATAACGTAGGCAAGGCTTATCAACCCTCGAGGCCTTAGGTTAGTCCCCTTAGTTTTTTGTCATGTTTTCTTTCAACTTAGTCAAAAAATACAAAATTCAAAAATATTTGAAACACATAAAAGGATAAAAACATGTTCTTATCAAACCAAGCGAACTACGAGCCTCTGTGTGTACAACGTAGGCATGAAGAATTGTCTTTGATGAGCCCCTAAGGCCCTAGGTTAGTCCCATGAAAACAACAAAAACAACATCATAAAAACTCTAGAAAATAAAAAAGGTCCTACCTCCATCGTCACCAAACGCAATAAACTTTTCATCCATAATAAAAAAATCGTCACACTCACCCTTTGACAAATGCAAACAACAAACATCAAAATAAAATAAAAAATCCAAGGAAAATGATCAAAACGATTAGACAACTATCAAGTGAAAACAATGCCAAAGTTTTAACTACCTATCTATTGACAATTCACCAACAACATCCTGAGATATGTCTTAATGGATCCATTCCTACAATAGACATCATCAACAACAGATAATAGCCTGAAACTGCAAAAAAGATATGGCAAGTGATACTACCACATTCTCGGGATCTCTCGAGGATGTCCATAAAGATTTAGAGAAGGAATGATGGTATTAACTGTCGATTTTTGTTAGTTTTGTTTGTAAGATGTTTTTGTGATACTTCCATGATGAATAATATTTGTGTTTGGTGTATGGAAGTTGTTTTGAAACAATTCGTGTAGTAGTTGCATGTGAGATATTTCATACCTCTCTTTGTAACTAGTATAAAAAATTTAAACACAACTCAACCATATATTTAACAAGGTTTTCATATGTATGGTATAAGCAAGAATATTCATTATATGTTGAGTCAAAGTCCATGCAATGGATACAAATTCACCTTGGTTATGAATACCCTAGTGCATCGTATTTTTTTGCTACATCAAAAAGGATTGTTAAAGATACAAAGCCTCTATGTAAAGAAAAAGCAACTCATCAGTAACTAACAACATCAAATTTCTATCCATCATCCCATATTTATTCTAACTAACATCCATCCTGCATCCATAATTTCATCAATGCATATCATGATGATAATAAAGCAATAAACACATCATGCATCATGTATAAACATAGATCACAAAAATAGGATATCATCAACATCATCCATCATATGCATAATAAAAACATCATATATCATATAGACATATCGATCATCCATCCATCCACATCATATGCGTACATCAAAAAAGTACAAAAAACATGTATAAAGCATACACCATCATCCATAATCATCACATAACACATAAATGAAGTCAAATTGAAACAATTATATCTCATATTTATCATCATCAAAAATGAGAATATCGGGTACATCATCATATAAAACATGTGTGATATCATAATACAAAAAAAATACATATATATGAGGCCTTAGCTGGGCCGATGAACTATATACAAAATCATGTCTACAATATAAGTCTCTGAACAATACGCATCATAAAGATCAAGAACAAATAAATCCTACTGCCTAGTCAGTGGAGATCTCTGATGGTCATGAATTTGGTGAGGGGACGGCTATGGCATGACCAACAACCAGTTCAGAATCCTAACCTATTGATCACCAAAATCAGCTACAATAGTGATTGTGCTAGTCTCACCAAACCTAGGACATCTTCGTGCTCTAAGAACGAAATCCTCATATAGTGTCTGATAATAGGTGGCCTCCCTCATATATTGGTCTTGTTCTTCTCAAAGAGCATCATGCTTTGACCTGAGGGTATCTCTCTCAGCTATGATGACTTACACCTGTGCCTCAGTAACAAGTCGACGCCCAATCTTAGTATCTCACTGCTACGTAAAGCCATCTCACTCTTGCCTCGGAGTGTCTCTCTTCACAATCAAGGTAACAACCTGAGCCTCCATGGCATGTCCCCGCACTACCTATACATCTCTAGCAATTTTCATATGAGCTAACTGTATTGCTCCATCACCAGGTGGTGGAGGAGGACCTAGAACTTGTGCTTGATCTTGCTACATAGGATTGTCCTGCCTATCTTGTCTGGCTCTATCCAACTACTTGACAACAATCTGAACTTGTTGTCACTCACCATGGAAACAAGTAATCCATGCTCTACCCATAGTTGGTGCACCACCTATAGGATCTATAAAGTGAAGGGGAATCTACCTAGCCCACCATTGATCAAAATATGGGGTAGTCCCAAGATCTGCAAGCCCAACAATCCATCCCCATCTAAATGGAACAAGTGCTCTAAACTCCCAAACTGCTGCATCTCGGTCGGCCTGCAACCCCTATACCTAGACCTCTCAAATAGTCTTGCCAAAATAAGCCTCATAACCATTCGTAAATCAACCTTGTCTCTCACTGAATTTGTGACAAACATGATCAAGTAGATATCTCTCTAACAATGAATGAACATGGTTGATCAACCACCGTCTATGTCTACAATATGGGAGTTTCTCCTGGTCATCATTCCATGCCTTGCATCCCAACCACGGTCTCCAAACGAAACCTAGCATATCATTAATCACATGGTGCAAGTAATGCAGTTGCCCAGGCCATGTATAATGCATAAAATCACCCTATCTGTACAAATAAGGATCATTTAGATCCCAATCCAAAATTCCATCAGGCCTAGTGATGGGGATGTTCTCACAAGCCCATAGATGAAATAAACTCACACTGATAGAAATATATCTATCTCCTTGGTAAGCGACCTCATGCATATCTCTATACAAATGCACAAGGAGATATGGGCTCCATGCATATCTAGTGTTATTCTCAAACATCTTCTCAATGCAAACACCCCAACCAATAGGAAACTACCCACCTTGTTGATCAGGAATGAAGAGCCCCAAAACCAAAACACATAGAACAAGTGAAACTTGATCTGCACTACCAACGAACTCATATAGGTCTATCTTAGACTCACAAACCTAAAGACACATCACACCAAGTACTCGACACATAGCACGTGTACCCCACCATACATAATAGGTCACAAGCTCTCTATGGATTAGAACATGAAGAATCCCCCATACATCCTCTAGGGTGATGGTGGCCTCCCCAATAGGTAAGTAAAAAGATGATGTCTCTGAGTGTCATCACTCCACAAGACCAGTCATCATAGCTCTATGACATCTAATCATGGGCATGTATTAAATGTGTTGTAGCCCCACAACATCTAGAACATCTCACTTCAACTCATGGAACTCAATGATCAAATCAAATAGCTTGCACGGTCATCACTCCCTTGACATAAGCGGTTTGAGAACCGCTTGCAACCATTCAACCCATGACATCAAGAATTTGATATGAAAACGTGAAAAAAAAACTCAAAATTGCAAACAAATTGACTCAAAATCCTATGCAAAGCAAAAGTGGTCACTTTTGATCAAAAGCGGTGACTTTATTGTCAAAAGCGTTAAAAACAGTCAAAAGTGGTTACTTTTTGTCAATGGCGGTTCAGAAAATCAAAAGTGCTAACTTTAGCAAATGTGAGCACTTATATCAAAAGTGAAATTTATTCACAAGAGTGGCCATGTAATTTGAAAAAATTCAAAAGCAAATGTGAAAACAAAAGTGAAAAACTATGTCAATTGCAAACATCTATGGCAAGTGCGAGCAGAAAAAGTAAGAGCGGACTAGTTATAAACAAAAAAAGCGGTAAAAATGACTCAAATGTGTAAAAAACATAATATTACTGCTTACGCCCAATTCAACTTCATGCATTAATTACACAAAAAATGGAAAGTCAAAAAGATGAAAGGAAAAGGTACATATCGGGGCACTGATGCCTACAAGTCATCAAAACTCACAAACCACATCCGCGCGATGTGGGGTTCCTCGAATCCTCGCCATACCTCCTTGACAATCAACAAATCAAAAAATCCAAAGGCAATAAATTACTATAGGCTCAAAGTGCAAATGAGGAGAATTAAACCTTAATTACCTATTTTAACCCCCAAAACCCTATTTTTTTACGTAGGAAACCTTCCTAGGTTGAAATTAGGAGCTCCTGGGAACATTTTGTAGGAGCTGAAATATAGCTCATAGAACATGTTTGAGTCACTCAAGGACTCAAGCCTCCAAGATCATTTGCAAAAACCAAAAACAACTTTCCACAAGAGGGAAAAGCAAGAACATAAAATTGCAACAATGGATGCAAGATGTGGCCAATATGCAATACTCAAGATTGTAATGATATATTGGACTTACACAACACTAAACTGAGTTTTGGATGAATTAAATGTACATATGAAGCCTTGCTTATATAGGCAAGGAGATATATGGGATTAGACAAGATCATGACAAGTGTCTTAATCCTATCACATGAGACAACTAATGCATAACAACCTCAATGCAAATATTAAATGCATGAGAGAATTATTAAATACCTAGATAACTACATTCCTATTAATGAGATATGGTCCCATTAAATACTAGTTTCTAGAATGCCACCTAGGAAACCAACTCCTAAGTAAACTTATTAATGATGTGAATAGGTCCTCACTAATAATTAGTTATGAAATAACCCCATTCACACCAACACATTTGAACTATCAACGAGAGTCATATAAGCTTAATTTTTTCTCCTTTACACATCTGAACTAAAATAAAACATT
The DNA here is from genome assembly GCA_007258455.2 of Sequoia sempervirens. Lineage (NCBI taxonomy): Eukaryota > Viridiplantae > Streptophyta > Pinopsida > Cupressales > Cupressaceae > Sequoia > Sequoia sempervirens. Next base: position 128,496 of record VDFB02299000.1, on the reverse strand, counting down.
GTCATGAGCCTGACCTGAAAAATTCACACCAAAACCCCTCCATAAGTGCAACTAAGGGAGCCTGAGCGTGTCCTCTAATGCAAATGATGCAAGGATGGGTCTCGAATATGAGGCCATGTTAGGTACCCATGTACAAATTCAATGCAAAGAAATCTCTCACAAATGGAGAAAAGTAGAAAACCCAGTGGGAAAAAACTCCTCTTTAAAAGAGAGATGAAAAACAAGATGTTCTCAATGGATAATGAGAAGGAAAAAAACCCATGCGAGGAAAAAGTCCCTCCATAAGAGAGAATTAGAAGAGAGACCATGCAGCCCCCCCCTCAATGGTGAGTCTCCTTCAATGATGGTAGAATCTCGACATTGAATGTTGAAGATGATCCAATCTCGCCAAACAACATTCCTCCCCTTAGGAAGAAACACAACTAAGATGGTATGCAGGATATTAGGAAGATGGATGATGGATGATGTCTCTGAAGAATTCTCGAGTGTCTCCATGTCAATGTTGAAAGGTGTCACACTCCAAACAAGTGTTCTAGGCCACACTACTGAAGAAGACAATCTAGAATCACCTAGAAATTATTGTACAACATGATCCAAAGACAATGAAATATCCTCTAAAGAAGCCTTCTCCAAATGTTGGCCAAAACTATCCACACTCATATCAAACTGCAAAGAATGATCATGTAGATAATGAACAAGAGGTTCAGATAATTCCCTCGCAATAACTGAAGGAGAATTGTCTCCATCAAAGAGAAGATGTATGCAATCAATGATGTCTCCCAAATCTGAAATATGAGACTCAACAAACAACCCACTAATGTTTGTCAAGTATGCATCCAAAATGGATGTAGTTGGAAGACGATGTAGATCCTATGCACTGAATCACAAGAGGCCAAACCTAGGCCAATATGAGCATCATCAAATGCAACAGTAGATTATTTTGTCCATATTGGATTACAAGAGTATTCAGCCTCAAGATGTTGACTCATAGATGAAGAAGATGAACCCTCAAAATCTAGATTAAGAGCCATAGAAACTAAAGTATCAATAGATGTCTCTGTAGGAGGAGAAGGAAAAGGTTTTGTGTCATAAAGATCACCATAAATTTCCCAATCAGCAAGTGTTTCAGTTGTTTTATCATCAATAGGTCAAAACTTTGCAAATCTGCAACAGGATCCTCTGGGAATGGAGGTTCATTCGAGTCTCCATACATCTCCCAAAGTTTGGTCATAAGGTCATGAGGGATCTTAATACCATCAGTGGCCATTAGTGTATCAATATCACAACTACAACCAATTACTCCTAGGATATGTTTTGTTTTGAATTCCCACACAACTCTCTTCCATGTTGATGAAGGTTTAGGAACTAATCCATAGAGATATGGAAAAATATTAAGCCACCTACAATTTGTTAGAATTCCATCTTGCCAAGACTTAAATTTCCATTGATTTAAACTTATTACAGCAGGATGAATTTTTATGCCCATATTAAACTCCTCAAATTAGTCACACAATAGACCAATCAAGAGACATAAGCCAACAAAGGAAAAAGATTACCCCCCCCCAAATTACTCAATCAATAAACTCCCAAGCAATATCTGATTTGTGGCACTTTATACTTTGTGCAATTATAGTTGCCACTTGCCAAAAATAGCGAAGTGGACTTGATCTTAGTGCATACAAATTTCCAAATTTGACCTCAAGCTCAAAGTAATTTTTTTACAAAGAATGAGATCAATCTAATCAAACCATTGGAAAGTACACAAAAAAATTATGCACTTTAAAAAAAAATCACTCAAAAATGTTACAATAGGAGTGAGAACGAAGCCCTGGAAGTTTTGAAAAAGAGAACGACTTGACAACAGCTTTGAAAATCTACAATTCTAGAAACAACTAGACACCAAAATTAAAAACCAATTGCACCACTGCATAGAGCACAAAATTATACACCAAATCAAAAAAAAAAATACTTGAAAAAAGGAGTCCGTATGACCAAGATATGAGTCTCCGAAGTTTTCCTCCAAAATGAAAACTGCCAACGAAGAAGGGGCCCAATTTGAGCGACCTAGTGACAACCATTTGACCGTCAAATTTAAGACAATAAATCTCCATGGCCAACTAAACGTCAAATTTAACACAGTGTCATATGATAGTCATTTGGCCATCAAATTTAACGCAGTGTTTTCTAATAGTCATTTGGTCGTCAAATTTAAGAAAGTCGGCAAAAAAAGATTTTTTTTCTTGCACAAAAATATGAAGTATTATATATGAAAATGGGGGTTTTAGGCCTTCTAGATGCAATTGTGAGGTCCGTTTTTCCCCAATATGCACCTAGCAAAAGCTCAAGCTCAAATCACCCTCAAATTTGAGAAGGTATTTTGCAACTCTGAAGCTTTGATACCATGTGGAAGTTGAAATATAGCTCATAGAACATGTGTGAGTCACTCAAGAACTCAAGCCTCCAAGATCATCTATAAAAAACAACAACCTTCCACAAGAGGGAAGAGCAAGAACATAAAATTGCAACAATGGATGCAAGATGTGGCCAATATGCATTACTCAAGATTGCAATGATATATTGGACTTACACAACACTCAACTGAGTTTTGGATGAATGAAATGTACATATGAAGCCTTGCTTATATAGGCAAGGAGAGAGATAAGATTAGACAATATCATGACAAGTGTCTTAATCCTATCACATGAGACAACTAAGACATAACAACCTCAATGAAAATATTAAATGCATGAGAGAATTATTAAATGCCTAGATAACTACATGCCTATTAATGAGATATGGTCCCATTAAATACTAGTTTCTAGAATGCCACCTAGGAAACCAACTCCTAAGTAAACTTATTAATGATGTGAATAGGTTCTCACTAATAATTAGTTAGGAAATAACCCCATTCACACCAACACATTTGAACTATTAACGAGAGTCATATAAGCTTTTTTTTTGCCCTCTACGCATCTGAACTAAAATAAAGCATTGTCGTGACCCTGACCTGAAAAATTGACATTTTCAGCCAACCTCTTGAGGGAGTAGCACAACGTCCTGCCATCATTCTACTGACCATCGGGGCACAGTGGGCCATATAAAAAAATTTAAATCTTGATCTTAGCATTGAATTATTTGAAACAAAGCAACCAATACTTTGTCTCAAAGAGGAGGAAAATGTAGACATGTAAAAATGACCTAACACTTATAGCACATCCTAATTGGCATTTTCTCATCATCAACATCATTATCACTTGGTATCACTACATTTCACATCAATTGCATCAAAAACCCTAATTTCCTCTATTAATTGAATAATATTACATTATTTAATTAATTCACTTTTTCATCATTTTTGACTAATTAAATAAAATTCATTTATTTAATAAAGTCCTAATCTAACTTTATTCTTCCTCATTAATTAAATAACATCAATTATTTAATTATGTCACTAATTTACCTTATTCCCCTAAGTCAATTAAATTACTAATACTTAATAATTCAATTAAATCACTTTCCCCTAAACATTGAATAATTGAATAAATTATTCAAACATCATTCAAAAAGGTCAAAACAAAAAAATACAACTTTGTTTGCAAAATTCAAAAATGATTTGCACGTTCAACTCAAAAAGATTAATTAATTAAATCAATTAATTAATTATACTCACCCACTTTCATGATTGAGCAAATTATTATCCCCTAGTTGCTCACTCTAATTGGTTGATTGATTCATATGTCCTTCAATCCCACTGAAGGCTAAACATGATTTATTCAATTCCACAGTTATTCCATCTATTTCCTCAATTCCATTGAATACTCAAATTGATTTCTTCAATCGCACCAATTACATAATCAAAATCCACTGATTCTTCCCATCTAAATCCTCTCAACGGTTTTGAACCGTTGATCAGGATATTCTACTACATGATCTTGATCATTCATTTTAAAACAAAAAATATATATAACAATCATCTTCTTCCTCAAAAAGGATCGAAGAATCAATATCTTTTGCACAACAAAGTAATGCTGAAATCACAACCAATTTCTTGACAAACTTTACATACATCTTCGATCAACATCATACAACTTTGAAGCTTTTTCTACGCACAAATGGAGGCTTCGCATTGATACAACAAACAATCCAACATCTTTGCAAATATACTTCGACACATGATGGTAATGCTATATTTTTTGAATTCATTTTATGTTATCTCTTTTGGTTGCATTGTTTGAGTTCATTTCTTCGTAGTTTCATTTCGTGAGTAATGGGTATGAATCTTAATCCTTGTTTTGAATTAGATTTAGTTTAATTCATTTGACATTGATTATCTTATTGCACTTCCCAATCTCCCCCTTACACATAAATGAATACTCTTTTTATTTTCATGCAAATGATTATATTAATATCTTTGGTGCTTCTTTGTTTTTGGGGTGTATTTGTTGGTAGCGATGGTGTCTTGCATTATCGGTTTGGTGGGGTAAGACTATGGTGTGGGTTTGTTGGTTTCTGCTTGTTAGTGCAATGAGCGCTGTAAACGGTTGCTTCTGGTATCAGCGTAGTTGTTAGCTTCTCATGAAAAGCCTCTTTGTGGCGTTTTCTCTGTTTGTAATACGGGTTTGGTGGTTTTTTGTTTGCCTGGTTAGTGCTCGCCGATAGTATGGCTAGAGCAGTGGGTGCTTATCACATAGGGATATCCTGTTACAGGCGTTGTATTCTTTTTGTTTCTTTTATTAATAATACTATATCTTTGTACCGACCAAAAAATAAAAAATAAAAATAAAAAAAATCTTTCATTATTCAATTTCTTTCATGCCTAATGACAGTAATATGTATTTAATTGACATGCAATTCACTTTTGTCTTGCAACTTGTTTATTGACATGCAACTAGATTATTGAAATATAATTTGATTTTTAATGATATTTCTCAATTTCGTGCGATATTTAATGTACATGCAATACTGTTCATAATTTAATGCAATACTAACTAGTCTTTTATGTCATGCAAGTTAAAACCATATGACTAGTTCATAACATATGATGCATATTTGTATCATTATTTTTACATAGTTAAATATATATAAATAATTATGTATATATGTGTGTATATATGTAACTAGGAATATATTTTTGATATGCTAATTGGAAATAAAAGAATCAGATTCATAACATTAAATGATAGTTTTATATATATTTAATTTTACTATTTCATTGTGGACTCATCATAGTAGAAATAAATCATTTCCAGTAATGACTCCATAAAATCATATACTATTGTTGAAGTTGTTGAGTTTATTAAATAACACAGTGGTTTAATAACAACAACAAGAATTCCTATATGTTTATAGTCATGATCTAATTTTTAATTCGATATAATAATCTCATAACACATACATATAAAAATTAGAATCGACATGCATACTATTATCTTTGCATCTAATAATTATGGTGCAAGTCCCTTTACATTAATAAGGAATTCATATGGCTTTAATCAATGAGAATGGTCATTATTTTGTCCTTCTACATAGTACTCATTGTGTAGGTTTTGGAACAACAAAAAAGAATTTCATGTGGTTTCTAAATCATATACATGATTGTTCTATCTACATTCCTATGTAATCATCTTGCACAATTTCCTACAAATAATCAAAACATGGTTAGTTATATGCACCAAGCATTGCTATGAGGTCGTTTCAGATGTTTAAATGCTTCTATAAGGTCGATTCAATGGTTAGAACATTGTAAATGAGTCAATATGAAATCTTTCTCAGACTAAGGCAATGGTTTTGCAAAGGGCATTTGTAGAAAGTAGTATTCTTGTTATCCCTTCTCAAAAGAGAGGAAGTCACTAGCCTGTGCAGAGGTTGCACCCTCCACAAGGCCGCACCATACAACTAGGAGGAATGGGTGGCACTAAAAATGCTCTGATTCATAAGCTAATTTTCAATATCGTGGAAGGAGTGTTCACACAAAGAAGTGTGGGAAATGGAGGAACACAATGGTGGCAGAGTAAGCACAATCTGGATTTGTTGTAAATTTTAGCAATATCCATGCAAATAGAGGTACCATAAAAACTACATGCAAATTTATGCAATAAATTATAATTATTTCAAGAATTATTGAAGTGAGGCCTACCTGATTACGAATTTTTTGAACAAAGATCTCAAAGGTGTGTAAGAGTGTTGCCCAAATAGCCTGAATTGCTTGCTTTTGCCAAGTCCAAAACAATGCAGTAATAATATCCATAATATACCTCTTATGTATGGTTTTTTTAATATTTCCATGGAATAAAGCTCAACTCCAATCTCTTTTTTTTTAAATGAACTTTCACCTCTTGCATGATTTATCATGCAATTTTAATTTGAATTTTAAACTTATTTTATTGAATTTGATTTTCTATTGTTTAGTAACTATTTATATAATAATAATAATAATAATAAATATAAATAATTAAATTTATCATTAATTAACATTAAAAAATAAAAATATTGTATTTTCCTAATTAATTTAATTTTGCAACAAAACATCTTTAAAACATAGTCATTATCATAACACACAAAAAGAAATGGTGTATTTAGATAATGCAATCATAATCATACACTTGATGTAGGATGAATGCAATTACGTGAGTGTGTGCATAGGATTTCCATCATGTCGACTATTGTCAGGCGGCTAGGTCATTTCTACCTCAGCCATGTTTTCGTCGTTAACCTATTCCTACACTCATTTGTTCTCAATATCTCGTCAATAGGTTAGTCCATAAAACCATAATCAATAATCAAAATATTTGCATCACAATAATTCATCATTATTTTAATCACAATAACATGCATTTTAAATATAACATCTAATTTATCATCCACAAAAACGCATATTGTCCAAAAGTCTCATCCAATTCCATTTATTATCAAATAAAGTTTATGCAAGCAAATTCGAGATGTGATATAGAAGAGTCAAGGACTGTTGGATTGTTGGAGGTATGGAAGAGATTGGACAACTTTGGTGCCCCCTTCAACCAAATTTAGGGATCAATGCAATATTTTGAATGCCTCTTTCAAGAAGTGGCACATCCCTCTTTTTATTGTGTTTTTGGTCATCCCTAGAAAAAAATGTTTTATTCTTAATTTTTGGTTAAGTTGTGAATCGGTGGTGTTTTAAGTGAACAGTATAACCTTGGCGGTGTTTACCAAGGTTTCTCTAACTTCCTCTTTGCCTGCCACAAGACTCTTTCCCTTGTATTGTCTTTAATTTGTAGCAGTGTTTTGTTGAGTTATGTAAACTTTTGTAACTCCCGCTCTAGTCTATTTTTGAGTTAAGGCAATGTTGGCAGTGTTTTGTTAAGTTCGTTGAACTCCCCCTTTTACCCTCCCAAAGAAAGAATGATGAATTCATGAATGCTTATTGAAAGGCAAGTGGTATTTTACGATGACGGATGAACTTTGGCGATGATTTACAAGGTCATGTGAACTATCCATCTCTCTGCCCTTATAGTCATTCCTTTTCAATTTTTTGAAAAATAATTGCAATGAAGTGGTGATATGAAAGTTGTCATGTGCCTATATGACAAGAGGATGTAATTTATTGCTCATCTACTCACACATTTCTCATGGGAATTATAAGGAAATCTATGCAAGAAACAAACATTCTTGGTTACGACATTAACACTGGGAGATGTGACAAAGAAGAGCATTTTGATGCAAATTTTTGTCCTTTGAGTTCGAAGTTGCTCTGAGGTATTTACGTTCTTGTATGTTCCTTTCAAGCTATAGTTCTAAACTTAATTTTCTCTTCATTGCAATCCACCTGGTGAAAGTCCATTCGAACCCTAGGATTAAAGTCATGACAAGATGTAAGTGTCAGGGTTACGAGTATATTTCAGGGTTAACTTGTGACATGCCTAAGATAGGGGACACTAAGCTCAGGCAGGTGAATATGAATGAATTTAGGGAAAAACTTAATGTACCCAATCCACCACCCATCACACAAAAGGTATTCAATAGCGGATTGGTTGAAGCAACTACATTCACTATGGCAGTCCAATGCCCATAGTTAGTTCTTGAATGCATCAAGGATTATGATTCTCAGACCCGAGAAATCACAATAGAAGATAATATGTTGGTGGTTAAAATTCAAAGAACCACCTTTGCCTCATGTCTAAGAATTCTTGAAAGGAAAGCTTACTCGGCCCTAGATTTCACCAATGTATAGGTTGAGTTCTCACTCAAAAAGGGCTTTTACCGGAATGTGATGGCAAAGAATTAGCTGGTGAAGCCTAGGCAGGGTAAATCTTAATTGCCTCGAAACCTGCACAGGAATCACTTCATCAATGAGATATATGCTATAATTATGCTATTACACAGAGTCAAGTGAAATGAAGATGCTTGTGGGTTCCAAGAGTGGATGTACTTTTTCATTTAGATTGTACTTGATGGAAACCAATTTTTAGACTAGGCACAACTCATTAGTGATAGAATACATAGCTTACTAGTTTTCTTTAGAATCAATAAAGCTTTCCACATGTCTTTATATTTAATTTACGCCATTGCAAACACTAGACCGTGGCCAGGCTTGAGGCCAAGCAACCTTCCCCATGACCAAGTACCAATTTTTGAGTACCTTGAAAAGCTACAGCTAAATAAGAGTTTCCTTCACCATAGAAAAATATTTGATACTTTTACCATGAGGATGACTAGGGAGTTGCAAGGAGAAATTGAGATGCGGCTTTCACCAGAAGCTATGCAGTTTTTCAGCTTTTATGGTAGTCATTTTATCTAGTTTCAAAGGTTTTCTTACATAAGAGTTGGTGGTTTTATTGGTTTCCCTATAAAACTCCCAAGGCACCCAGAAGATAAATTTGTAATGATTGAGGTATGTAGGTAGCTATTTGATGTTAATAAAAGGTGCCAAGAGCGAAGAAGAGTAACAATGCAGTTTCTAGTTGGTTTTGGTCCCTTTACTTGTGAGTCTATGTTAGATGCTTTGAATATAGAAAAGGAGATTTCTAGATATAATTTGCATACTTATGATGAGCACTTTCATTTTGACATTAAAGACTATATAAAAAATAATTTGAAACTAGGATCAAGTTTCTTCCACCTGCCTACTCTGGAGGATTATTGGGCAGATTGTTTTGATGAATTTGAGGTAAGAAGGAGAAACTAGATGAGGTTGTCGTTGAGCCAAATAGTCACTTATGGTTTAGACTGGGATGTATAGGGAATTGAGGATGATGAATCTGATTTAGTGGATCCAGTCTTTACAAAGTTGATAGAAAATTGACCCATTGCTGTCGTGGATTGGAGTAGTAAGGAAATTGAAACAATTGAATCAAGAACTGTAGATGTTTTGGAAATGTCTCAAGAGTAGGTCACTAAAAATAGGATCAAGAGTAGGTCACTAAAAATAGGATAGAGCAATCTTGTCCTCAAACTAGGTTGCAAAATACTCAACCTGCATGAGGCAGTGATTTTCCTTCTGTGATTGCAGGGACTTCTGGATCAGCTTCACGTCTGATGCCATCAACAGCTCAGGGTGATGGTGATGAGGAACCTCCTAATAGTAATGTGTTTCAACAAACTTTTGGAGAAGATATCCTTCATCTACCCCATATGGATAAGATAAAGAGATTGAAGGAGAAGAAAGTGATTTAGGCAACATTGAAATCAGTACTTCCTCCTCATCCTGTTAGTCATCACCTATTAGAGAGGTAAATGAACCTCTAAAATAGAGGTCTACTCCACCTTCATCATAGTAAATACAAACAAACATGTCTCCCACAAAGAGGACATTATTCGACTCTTCCAGTTCCAAGGCGACCATTGTTTTTGTTACTCCTGTTCGGTTAGAAGATACATTGTCAAAGAAAAGGAAGGCAATGCAACTAGATATTCTGAAGCAAGATATGGTGGGCCAGTTACTTCAAAGAACTACCAAACCAAAGAAGTTAAAGACCACTGCTAGGCTAATAGATGATGGAATTTCAAGGAACCTATGCTTGGAAGTTACACATCCTACTACACAAAAAGAAGTTACTCAGGCAACTGCGAGTGACTTTGACATTAACAAGATTAATTTGGGACCTCCTACAAGGGACAGATATGTACACAACTTTCAAGTATCTATGGATAGGATGGTTGAGAGATCTAAAAATGACAAGGAGAGAAAGGATGAATTGAAGAAACAAGTTAAAGTTTTGACTAAATACCTAAAATCAGTCTTTGATCTTCCTCCTCAACCAATTTCTCAAGTTGGATCATCCTTTGATCCCATGGTGATGATAGGAAAAGAAGTAGCGAATAAGATGAAGAGTTGTAAAAATTTCAAGAAAGCTATTGAGGAATGGAGTGGTGGCTTGGTAAGGAAAGGCAATCAAATCATTGTTGAATCTATGGGATTTCTTCAAAGGGAAAATGTTTCAAGGATAGGAATTGAGAAGGAGATCATTGTTGTTGAAAAAGAAGAAACAGTATGGAATCAATATTTGAATAAAATCAAGGCGATGTTGATTTTTGGGATGAAGAACTTGGTCGTAGAGAAAATTATATCTAATGTTGTTGATGCCCATTGCATGATATGGAATAAAAGCATACAATGGAAGTTACAAGTCACAAGGCAAGGCTTACATAAACTTTAGGAAATACTAACTGAATGTAACTCAATTTTAGAGGAGGTTCATAATAACCTTTTCACACTTGAATTTCAGCTTAACAGGGAAGGAAATGGAGGCAATGAGAATGTTAAAGCCTTGGGGAATGATTTCTAGAAGATAGTTGATGGGATCTTCAATTCCCAATCTTTCAATGTTGAGCACTTGAGGAAATTCAATGAGTTGGACCTCATCTTGTCCCAAGCAACTGGACTCATGAAGATATGTGACTAGAGAATTGAAGTTGTCCACGATAGCTAGTTAGCATGGAGATTATGAATGGGGAACATAACTATTCCCCAATATAAGGAGCTACCACATGTTTCAAATAATTTTCAAGCCTTGCAAAAAAGACTCGCTACATCCGTAGAATCTGGAAGTGAAGCGACACTATCTTGAATTTTTAGTTGCTTTATTATTTCTTTGTCATATTTTGAAAGACTATATTTTTAGTTAGTTATGGGAAAAAAGAAGCGATTACTCATCTACTTACATATATGTTTATTTTTGAAATGAATACTCTCTAAACATTATTTCAAAAGACCTGATATTATATGCTTTGAACATAATTCGACATTTCACTGTGAATGAAAATCACTAGTTGTCTTTGTGCATCTAGTTTATGGAGATAGTTTGAGGATCTTGAATATGTGTGTTTGAGTATTTCTCTTATATTTATGCTCATTCCTATGTGAGTATATACATTTTTCTCCGTAATAGATTTCATTTTTCAGATAATATCGGGTTAGTGTTTTATTGTTAAATCGTCTTAAGTAAACTAGTCTTTGTGCTAGTATCTTTACCATCTTTCATTTGCATCTAATATCAGTTTTTACCTTTCCTGTTTTGAGTTAAAAGCATACAATGTGTTTATTTTTATTTCATTTAAGTTCATTGACTATCATACAAAGGAGTTGTACCTTTCAATTTAGAGGGTGATTACTTTCCTAAAGAGGGTAGTTATCCAGAGCTATTGGGACAGAGGCACCTTTCCAAGCAAGGAATCAACATTATCTCAAGGTGCCCAATCTATTAGCCAACACCTCTCTAGAAAAAAAAAGACTCCTTTCTAGGATTGAAGTAAGAGTAGCAATATTTTGGGTAATGAAGTCTTCCTCCTCTCTAATAGGGATTCAGGAAAGAGTAATTTTCTTGGTTCTGAAATTTGGTGTATGGGTCTCCCTAAAGCTAATGCCTTCCTTTGGATAGCTACTAATATGTTAGTTCTCACATGGGATCAACTCAAATGATGAGAAAAGAGGGAATGCCCATGTGTGCACTTTATTGCTTGGAGGAGGAATCCAATGATCATCTTTACATTCACTATGTTTTTTCTTGATAACTTTGGTCTTGGTTTTTTGGTAGATGGAGGGTCTATTAGGTGCTCCCCTCAAATTTGAGGATGCTTCTAATGAGATGGAACCTAGAGATAAGGAGTAAGATTCTTTAATTTATTTGGGACTATGCTTCATCTCTAATTATGTAGAATATCTAGCTAGAAAAAAATTGAAAGATTTTCTAAGATAGGAGGATTGTTGTGGAGAGTTTGGTATTTGTTTGAATCTTCTTTCAAGGAGTTGGGAATTTCTAGGGAAAAGTGGATTGGACTCTCAAAATGGAGGAAAGGGACTAGGTTGTGAATTGGCTAGGTTTCTCTAGTTGGTTCCCCCTACTAATAGGACCCAGAGGATAAACAATCCTATTAGGTGGTGTTTCCCTAACAAGGGATGGATAAAATTTGTTGGTGTGAAAAGGGTACATTACCTAACTAGTATTACTTTAGGAATTATTCACACCTTGTTACTTAAGCTTACTTAGGTCATTTATTTTTTGTGTCCCATGTCATATGATTAAGACACTTGGCATGATCTTAGTTTGTCTTAGGGTTTGATTCTTTCCCTTATAGAAATCTCATCTCATTGATTCCAACATTCTAGATAATTTTATATTTATTATTTTCTAGCAATATAGCGATTCTATTCTATTACATTTCTCATGTGCAAGGTATTTGGTCTTTCTAGTTAGATTCTTGCTCTTGTGAGTTATTTCATTTCTCCAACATGGTATCATAACTTTAAACCAACAAACCTTTGTCTCATTTTTAGGGTTTTGGCTAGAAACTTTTTATAGGGTGCCTCCTAGAGTGAAACAAACCTTGTGGTTGTGCTCAAAAGGCTCAAAAGTTTATGTTTTTATATAAGGAACAATAGGGTTTGGTGATTTTTTTTTTTTATGGGTTGATCAAGCTACCATTATATCAGTCTATACAACTATATGACTATAATTAATATAACTTTGACTCTATGCTAGTTACTAAAAAAATATTATAAAATAGTTTTACATGTCATCGTTGCCATTAGTTCGCTAATACAATTTTGATTAAAAGGGAAAAAGACACTTAAGGTCCGTTAAGGGGCCTGGTTGGGTTAATACGACTTCTAAGGGATCAATGGAGGCTAGTTGGGAAAGACCGATGGAAGGGTGGTGGAAGGTTAATTTTGATGGGGCTTCTAGTGGGAACCTGGGACCTTCAGGAGCAAGATTTATTGTTATGGATTGGAGAGGAAATGTTTTGGCTTTGGGAGCAAAGAAACTAGAGGAAGGGACCAACAACACAATTGAAGCCTTAGCAGTTGTTAGGCTTGGTAAGAATCTAGGGGCATCAAAAGTGCATTTGGAGGGTGATTCTCTAGTAATCATCCAAGTTGTGATGAAGGGGAGTACTGGGGCATGGCATCTTTAGAATGTAATTGAGAAAATCAAAGAGGAATTGGCAGCCTTTGATGACTTTAAGGTAAGTCACATTAGGAGAATGGGGAATGCAGAGGCAGACACATTGTCGAAGTGGGTGCTATCATTTAAAGAAGTTGGTGAAATAAGAATTGAAGATTTTAGACATTTAGTCTTAGAAGAGGAAGTGTTATGAGAGGTGGTACACATATAGTAATTAATGAAGGAGTAATTGAATGCCTTCTAAATCCTTGAAGTGAATGAGAGAAGTGTGTGGAGTTGGGTGGCAGCGTCGATCGTATGCTTAGCATTTATGGCAAGGAATGTGAATTAAGTTATTAAACTTTGGAGGAAATACTTTCTCGATGCTTCTCTACTATGGCGAATAATTGGTGTGAAAATGGTGAATAGGAGGTGGTGGCTCTATAGTTGCATTAGTGATGGAGGCTAGTTTCACACTTACAATGAGGAAACAACTCACCCTTTCATGGAGGGGCATCAACAAAGAGATTGATGGGTTGTTTCTTGTACGGTGATGAGCGATTAGCGCAAGCAGTGCAACTAATTCTGGGAAAAGGATTCGGCGACCTCAAGCACAAATACATAATGAATATGGACATATATTCATTGATTATGGCTTGGGGATTAGATTTGGGAGAGCCGATTGAAGTTGTTAAGAAGGTGATGAAGACATTGGTGCATGAGGATTATCTTGAAGACATGGACTCATTATTGGAATGGGTGATTCCGAGAGTAGGAATGGATATCGATGAGGGAATTGACGGTGACAAGGAAGAAGAAATAGAGAAATGCATACCCTTTGAGAAATGGACAAAAGGAAAACACAAAGCCAAATGGAGAGAGGGAGTAGCACGTAGGTGGGAAGCTCTAAAATTGATTGTGGAATTAATAGAGGTTGAGGCAGTAATAGTGAAGGAAAAGGTTGATGCAGAGCATTTGGAGAAGGAGCAGTGGCCGCAGAGGAAGAAGAAGACCAACGGGGCCACCATGGAAGTTGTGGCGAGTAGCTTGTTTAGAGCTTTACAATAAATTTAATCCTCTGTTAGGAATTGTGAGTTTTTGGTTGTCTATAGTTAGTTTTTGGGGTTTTGCTAAAATTGTGGGCAATGAAGGGAAGCTATTTTTTGGTTTGCATGGTAGTTAGTAGTTAATTGAAAAAGGCGATGAATGTAATTTTGAGCGAAAATTTGATTTTGAAGTAGTTAAGGGTTGGCAGTGAAGTCATTGCAGATAAACTATAAATTTTGAGAAACTGGGGTAAAGTAGTTGAATATATGGAGGATAGATGGTTATTCAGAAAAGTTTAGAAGACGATGTAATATGACTTTTTTTATCAATAAAGCAAAAAATATTATTACCGATAAAAAAAAGGGGGGAAAGACACTTGATATTTATATTATTTTAAATTTTTTAAAGTAAATCCAAAGCCCCATACTGTTGTGGAGCTACTATATCCTATCATAGTAGGTCCAGTAGGCCCTCAGACCCTATTGCCATTAAGGGGCACAATACCGTAAGGTACCACCCTCTTTAATAAGGGTGGCATCACCTTAGGGCTTGCCTCCCTTTAATAGAGATGACATGGGGGATTTAACCCTCACTCCCTCCCAACATGACTTTTCTTTTTCAAATAAAAAATCTACCACACATTTTATCTAGTGATAGTTCTACATTTGACAATAATTTTATCAAATTTGGCAATGATGACATTAGCAAACATCTTTGAATTTTTTGCTCCCTTCACTATTGGTAGTTTGGTTTTTGAAGCCCATTTTTAAAGACTTTATTCTTGCACATATATGCTCCTCTTTTAGAACATTTTTTTAAACCAAGGTGGAGCTTTGTGCTCTTCATGATGGTGTAAGTGATTTTCAGTTTGGACGTCTATAATTTTAGAATTTTAATTTTCTCAATGATCTAGTTGTGCAATTCTCATTGTGAAAACTTTGGAGGGCCATAACTTTTATATACAAACTCCTTTTTTGATATATTTCTTTTGAAAATGTGTATTTTTTACATATTTTGTAGTGTTTCTTCTATTTTCTCATGTTTTATCACAGTTATATGTTTAGCATGTGATCAATTTTGGACATTGTAAGCATCTATTGTGTTGGAAATCAAATAAATGTGCTGCCCTTTTTTCTTGAGTCCCTTCCCTTTTTGTGCCTTAGCCATTATGCCCAAAATTGTAATCGATCTAATAAATCTTCATGGGTCACATTTTGTCAAAATTTCTTAGCATCAATGGAAAGAACACAAAAAATTAGTCTAGTTGCTTTTTTATTTTTTGAAATTCACTAAGGATAAAATTTATTCCCATGTGGATTTTTATCTATCATTTGGATCACATTGTCTTCCTTGCAACAGGTGTAGTTCAAACACTTCCTTCTGTTATGTCCACTTCACATGGGTTTTTTCAAACCAAAGTTTAAATGATAAAAATTTGACTAAGTGACTTGTGGACTCCAAAGAGTTATGTGAACTTCCTCTTCAATGTTTTATGTTGTTCACATGCATTTTCCAGCAATGCGGGTTAGATGGAGTCATCTCAATGTGTGGATCTTTTAGTTTGAACTAGACATGCTTATGTTCAATTGTAGATGCTTTCTCCAACATGTTCACAAGTTGATCATTTCTCAAGTTCAATGGCTAGTTCAAATCAACTTTTCTACATGGTGTAATTCACCATAAATTTCCCACAAAAGCTCTAAGCGTTGAAGAAATTTGACCAAGTCAAACTTGCAAAATTTATTTGTCCATCCGAACTTCTTCTTTTCCTTCAAATCCTGCAGGGGGTAAGGTATGTACACCTCATATTGTGGAGCACGAGTTAGGTGCCTCCCTCATATTGGGAGTACGAGGAGTCCCATATACTGTAAGTCATTTGTAGACCCAAAAACAGATTGCCTGGTATTGTGGACTATAAAAGGACCTTTCCTTTCCTTTCCTTTTCAAACTATCTCGTTCACATCCAATATTTCGCTTTGTGGATAAATCCTTCCCATCTATATTTGTGAGCAATTCTATTTTGAACCCACCCCTTCCACTTGTCAGCCACATGTCGATCCCTTTCTCACAAATGTTGTCAACTTCCGAATCAGCCAAGTTATTTCTTATGGGCTAATGCTACTCATCTTCCTGTGTTCATTCTCTTGCAGATTTTCATCTTCCATTTGAACTTCCTTCATCGGATTCAAATGACCTTTTTCACAAGGCGCAAACCACTTCATTTTTTTGCATCTATACTTGGATGACATCATCCCTTCCTACTTATGTTGATATCACCCTTTCTAAGCCTTCCCAATCTATTCCATCCCTCTCTGATGACATCATGTTGTCATCTGCGATTTTTTTAATTTGAATTGGATTTTGGTTCACTTAGAGTTTTCCACATGGTTCACTTGGAAGTCTTTTTCCCACAAATCTGGTTGGTGACATTTTTCCCACATGAGTTTTTAGTGGTATTTAAATGTTGCAGATGGTCTTAGGGCTTTTGGATAAGTCCCGATGCCGATGGTTTTTCTACGGATCCAATTGTGGCTTGGATTTTTTCAAGAGGCAAATTGATAACGAAAAAACTTGTGCCACTCAATTTCTACCTCTCCACCTACCAATATTCATGGTGCCATCTCTCTCGGCTACTAGAACTAATTGCAAAACATCTTTCGATCTGTAACATCCATTTTGGGCGCGATTTGCTCATGTCATTTGTTTTGAACTGTTACAGTATGCAACAATTAAGGCTATGTCTAGTTGCTATTATATGTTGGCGTTTTTGGTCATTTCACGAGAGATCGGTTTGTTGTTGGTTCTTCAAATGTCAAGGAAGTTTTAGGGCACAGTGTATTGAGAAATTGCAGACCTGTGGAATAGAAGAAGATTAATAATGTAATGAGATTTTGTTGCAACACTTTGTATGTATTAGGAGAGTTTCTTACTCACAACTAGATATTTTCCCTTGTCAATGAATTTGATAGCATTTTGAAAACATTACAAGGCTTGTAATGATCTTTCTCAGTTTTATGTATGGATTACTAAGTATGCTTTGTTCCAAGGTTTCATGTTCACTGATGTGCTTTGTATGAGAAGCATATTTTTTTGGTATTTTTGTGTGTTCTTTCTCCATATGCTAACAATATTTAATAATTCATATGTTGTGAAATTTGTTTTTTGAAGACAAGAAAGGGATATGGCATAAACTCATTATGGATTGTTGTCTAGATAGTTCGTAAGTCTATGAATTTGAGGAATATACCTTACGAGGATCATGAGACAACTTTGTGAATCATTATGAATGTAGCTCAGCATAGATTGTTGTTCAATAATCCGGGAGATCTATGATTTGAGAATTTAGAGACGTGGTAACCAAAGAATTCAAAATCTCAGTTAGAGAGCTGCACCTTTACGAAGGTTACAAGACAGCTTGATGGAGTTTTGCATGGAC